>OY747714.1:21513040-21700540 GCA_963556495.2 Valencia hispanica | reverse complement strand
TCGTACCGTCCAGCTGGATGTCCAGGAGGACACAGAGCAGAGACAGGGAGCACAGCAGCCCGCTGGCTCCTCCTGCCCGCCGACACCCCTCCATCTCTCGGGTCTGCTCACACCGGGACACCGGAACAGACGGACTTCACGGCTCAGGTTGGGCTCAAACTAACCCTTTGGTTCATTGGGAACGGCTGAGCCCGTACCGTCAGACCGAGGAACTGCTCCAAAGCTGTATTTACGGTCCCGTTACCACAGTCCTCCGGGCGGAACCGAGGCGACCGACTAAAAGGTTCCTGAGTCGAAACAGAGGTTTGACAGCTGCTCCAACCGACAACAACAAGACTTTATTTGCAAGTAAATTAGCTTCTTCTGGTAATAAGATGGTGAAATCAAACCACCTGCAGTCAGTGTAGTTTTGTAAGCGATACCTTTGAGTCTGCTCTCAACTTCGCTTTCCCTTTCTGGCCTACATTTTCTTGATTGGTCCACATGGCTCCCATCCGGGTTCGTCTGTAGACGTGGGCTGCTCTGATTGGACAGCCTATTTTAACACTGGTGACACTCCCAGCATGTCTCCGGTCTAGGCTAGAGGCGCGACATGGACTGTAGGTCTGCCAGATAATTTTGGGAATAATGTCCCTGGCCTTGACCAAGAGACAGTTTATTTAAAGGTGCATCTGAATAAATCCGAATAAAGTCCATCTAATTCAGTAATTCATTCCAAAAAAGTGAAACATGTCCATTTCATAGGTTCATTTGTGTTTGTTAATTTACAAGATAAAAGTTTACAACCTTTGGAAATTCAACTAAAAAATATTTTTCCAACAAATGTCCACATACTAAAAGGTTTGTCGATACACTGTAAAGTATATGCACTCAGTATTTGCTTTGGCATCGTTTTAGATTAAATACTGCATATATGCAGCATGGCATGAGAGTAATTGCCCGTGGTCCTGCTGAGGTGCTAATTATCTTATGAAAGTCAGATTGTTTTCATAGCTGCCTTCAGCCCCTCTACACTGTTGGATCCTGTGTCTCATATCATCCTCTGGACAATACTCTATAGATCCTCTATGAGATTCAGGCCTGGTGAGTTTGTTGGTCAATCTACTGCAGTAATTCCTTGTTATTGAAGGAGGTATTGGTACATTGGGCAGTGTATGCAGGTAACAATGAAACCAGCATTTCCCTAAAGCTTGTCAGCAGAGGGAAGCAAGAAGTGCTCTAAACTTCCCTGACAATTGGCTGTGCTGGCTTGATAAACACCGTTGAACAACACCAGCAGATAACATGGCTCCCCAAATCATCACTGCCTGTGGAAACGTCACAGCAGGCCTCCCACATCTTGAATTTTGTGCCTCTCCACTCTTCCTCCAGGAACCTTTTTTTATAAAATATATATAAATACAAAATTCACATTAATCTGAATAGAGGACTTTTAACCAAATGGCAATTCTCCTTCAACTAGGTCAGACCCTTCAGAAGTAGCTCGACTCAAGGATTGGGACAATTGTAGCCCAATTCTGAAAACATCTGTGGTGGATGCTTGCATACCTTTTCCACCACACTTTTTTATTCCATTAAACTTTTTGTATGTTTAATACAGCACTCTATGAACAGTCATCCTCGTGCATGTGTGGTTGTTTGACCCTGCTGTTGGGCCCTGCATTCCCTCCCTGATCGCTGGAGAAAGTTACCACCCCCCCAACCCTGCAAGGATAGATGGCATAGATAGTGGATGAATGAATGGATGGATTATTCTTCTGTATCTAATAAAAAATCTCATTTTATTGGTTTCATTTGAATTCTTGAAATAAACTTCTCAACAACCGCCTAATTTGTGTTTTTAGGACTTGTCATATTGCATTTTCTAACTTTTTTGTATTATTCAAATAATGTCAATATTAGTTTTATGAAGTATATGAAAAGAAGTATCATTTAGCCAGATTAAAGCATGGGTAATAACAACGATGTGTTGTGATTGCAAAAGATAAAGTCAAACTACAGTTTTCATTTTTTACAGATTTTATTGTGCTCCATAGTAAAAAAAATTACAATCGAAAAAAAAAATTGTTCTTCTTACTCTCCTACATCACATTACATTTAAACAAACTGTACAAAACCACTCAAATAAAATCCTGATCCTCTATCTTTTGACCTCACAAATGTCCGCCTTTGTTTATAGAGATCAAAGCATGATTCATTGTTCTATGAATGTCCTCATGTTGACTTCAAGCTTTGTACAGTGTTTACCGTATCAGTCTTATCAGTGATATTTATACAGGAAACTCAGAGATTGGGACAATATACATTACAGCAGTGCACAGGTACTGCTCACAGTAAGCAATTGGTGCTCCGTAAAGGTGTCCACGGTCATGGACAAAAAGGCGGCATGAAGTGTAAAAAAATGAATTATTTACATATATGAATGAAAACTGAGTTGATGAAAATGTCAGTAAAATCCCATCCTGCTCAGACGTAGGCGTTTCGTCCATAAGTGCTGGTTGCAGCGCTTCTGCTTGGTGCAGCTCCAGAGTACGCTGTTCCTCTGCTTTGATAAGCCAGTGGGCTGGAAAGGCACAGTTGATGTTGAAAGTAATGCATTGTACGTCTTCAGAACAACATATTTACACACTGCTCTTATTTTTTGATAGCAGAAACAGTTTTGTCAAACAGTTTTAGTATTTTATACATCAACTCGTTGGTTAAGAAATTTCATCTTTTGGTCTTGCAATAAATTATCAATTTAGCAGAAACTAATCCAAAATAAAGTTTCCGATGTCAGACAGATGGCTTCACATTTTGCTCTAGAATAGTTTGGCATACAGTGAAGTTCAGAAGTAAATGAATAACAGCACAATGTCCCGTATCATCACTCTTTTACCACTGTGCTTGGTAGCTGGTATAAGGCTTAGACTTAATATGCTGTTTTTGATTTTGTGCCAACATAGTTCGGTGCATTATGGTCAAATTTCTCAACTGTGCATTCAGAAGCAACCATCTAAACAAAAATTCTTCTGTCATATTTTCTTTGGACAGAAGAAACTCTCTTCTGGCCTTTTTTTTGTTGATGATTATTTTATTAATAGCTTTGCCATAAATTAACCTGATTGCTACTGACTCCTTTGAATTCCAAAGGAAACAAAGTTTCACTGCATGTTTAGGGAAGTGATGGTGTAAAATACAATGGTTTTGCCGCCTTAGGTTAATTTTTTTTCAATTTAAAGACATGATTTCTTTTCTCAAAAACAAAGTCCAGATTACAGGAGAGTTTTAAAATTCGTGCATAGGACAAGCATACATTTCACAAATAACATGTGTAACATGTGTGTGTGTGTGTGTGTGTGTGTTGTGTTTGGAAACATTTCTTATTATGCATACATGGCTGCATGTCTCTCTATTTTTGTTGGAGCACTAGATGGCGCTAAACTCTTACAGTTTAAAATCTGACATTTGCTGGTGTCTTTAACTACAAGTTTTCACCTAGACCAGGGGACTGTATCCTGCAGCTCTAGAGCTACTTGTCACTCTCTGTCCACTTCACAGAGGGCGTTATTAAATTTAGCCAAAAATTATAAAGAAATTAGCACTTTGTTTTTTAAATGAAAAGACTATAGGGAATGATAGATTTAGCAGTTCCCCCGTCTGATTTCATGATAAACTTGGGTAGAATTTCAACATCAGATGACGCTATTGTTCAAAAGATACAGATAATATTTTCTGTTAAGTCTGCTTATGTCACTCAGCTAAAAACTAGGTGATGTATTTCTTTATGCATATAAGCACTCACATTGTGTTGTTCCACTCTAAAAAGTTCATTTTTTTAAATAGTGAAAAAAATTCTAAATAATTTATCTTTTTAGAATTAGATAATTCATCTTTTTCTTAAGGGTCAATGTGGATTTGTGGTTCTAGAAACATTTTTTAATAGGTAAAAGGTCAAAAAAGGCTCTTTGGACTGAACAGGTTGCTGACCCCTGACCTGTTCCTGGTATTTCTGTTTACACAACACAAGTCTGCAGTGTTTCAAGTAGGTCTGATTGAGTATTCTCGTTGTATTTGTTAAAAATCTCCCTCATAACGCCAAGGACATTCGCTATACCAGCATCTATATTGTTTTGGCCAGTTCACAGCCATCGATGCTTCTTAGTGTATTGTATATTAAAGATTTAAACTTTTATTAATTGCAGTTAATCAACAACAAGTCTGTCGAATTGTAACTGTGTACTCAGCAGACACCTTTTGTCTTTCAGTCTGTCTCTGCATTGCACTGAATAAACACAACATGGACTGGAACTCACTATTTTTCCTCTCTGCCTGCTTTACAGGAGCAGGAGAGGCAGACTCCTCCAGCGATGGCGAGCACAGCCGAGCACCATCCGATGTAAAGTCCTTCTCCTATTTCATATCTGAAATGGGGAGACAGACAGTCAGCCAACGTCTTACTTAAAGCTCAGTTATGCAACTTTAAACCGCTGCATCTTACTTGGTTCCTGGATAAAAGGGGTCAAAGAAGTCCTGGGTGATATTGAAGGCATACCATGACACAGAGACCATGGTGCAAAGACCTTTTGATAGAAATAAAAATGTTAGAGCTGCCGGACCGCTAAACCTGGTTCTTTAAGGAACCTAGTTAAAACTTTATGGAGGAATGATTTAAATGTGTAATAAAACTTGATCCTGATTTATTTTCCCTCAAGAGAAGTTCCTTTATCTTCACCTTTTATAGAGCAGTGAATCAGCATGTCATAATTATAAGCAGCATCTCTGACGGACATTTTGAATACACTTTTTAATTGTTTGATGTTTTCTTACCTTGCAGGATAAAAAGCACCCCTGCAGTGCCTGCAATCCTCCCTTTTAGAACATAGTTTTCTCCCCCTGCTTTCGAACACTGGATTCCTATCAGGGACCCCACCAGGCCAAAGCTGCCCAACAGTATGGATGCAATCATCAGGGCCCGGGAAGCCTGGATGTAACCTGGAGGGATAAACCAGAAAAAATAGCAAATTTAGTCCTCATGTCATCTGTGGCTGCGGAGGAAAGTTTATAGTCTCCTCACAGCTATAAAATCTTCTTATCATTTCACCTCCACATCTCATTATATGAATCCTCTTTATAGATCCTTCAAGATAAAGTAACTGGTAATTTGAGTTACTGTAGTTGAGTAAATACGAAAAAACCCAACAATTACTATATTAAAGTCTCTGCTTGCAACTTTTTTGTACATTTATTAAACATACCACTCAAAGCAAGCAGCGATGGGAACTCTCTGCAGTTATGGACTCCAGTTGAATCCGTCGCACAGGACATCCACAGGTTTTCGTAGATGGTGGAGGTGGTGATGACATTGCCATCCACAGTGGATACCTTCCAGTAACGATTGGGCAGCGTGACCCCAACCATCACCCATCCGATGAACCCCAGAACCAAAGCCACTACTTCCACAATTGGATCCATGACCGCTTCCTCAGTCCAGCTCTCAGATAATTATTTTTTTAAGAAGTAGAACACCCAGATCCAAGTCTGTTTTTGTTGTTTTCTTTGGTTGTTTCTTTTTTATTGGGGAAAAATTAGCTCAGGAAGCGAGACCCTCCGTTGAGTCGATGATAGCCTCTGTGAGATGTCTGGATCCTCAGATATGTATAATCATTTATGTGACTGGCTGTTTCTCCTCCCACTACGCTCTGTCTTACTCTCTCCCTCTATCCCACGCACACGCACACACATGCCCCTGAAACGGAACAGGTGTTTATCGGCTCACTCTCAAGGTCCAATGGTCATTAGTCGTTCTTAATGTTTTTTGGTGTATGTCTCCTAAATGTTTATTTATCACATTTCTGCAACTACTTGTGCTGAACATATATTGATTTTAATGAAATGGTCAGATTTATGTACACTTTTGGCAAGTAATCTAATTATTTATTTGTGCAACTTAAACGAACAATCAAGGATCATCAGAAAAAATGTATACTCTAAAGGTTTCTCTTCAGGTAGAAGCCCGAATGTTGTGTCTTAAAACTTCTAAAAACAAATGTCATGATGAGGAGTGGTTAAAGATGTTTCTAGGCTGGTTTTATTGTTTTGATTTGAACTTCTGAAGGCCACAGGACAAGAGGACACATTCACCGAGTGTCACACCCAGCTTTTTGGAACAATGTGAACATCTAACAGGAATAATCTAAAGGGTTAACATGCAGTCATGCTGAGACAAAAGTTCACAGTTATCCAGTTGATTTCGTAGTTTCTCTGTTTGTTGAACCTCATTAATAACCCTCAGTGAGGGCCTCTGGGTCAGCGCCAACAAATCCTCTGCTAGCTTTATGTTGACCCAGCTGATAATATTAAAGATTAATGTTAACCTGCATTTGAGATTCAGCTGTCAAGTGCGTAGTAAGATTTATAAAGAGGCAAACTCATTTGTTTAAAGGTCAACAATAACGATCTAAAAATAGACGAACAATAAACCCAAGCTTTCCTCCTTATTGACCAAGTTTCAGGAATTAAAAATTAGTTTTTTTAGAAATCTCACCAGCATGTTAGAAGTCACAGATGTAAGAGTTTGAAACAGGTAAGAAAAAACAAACGACTGACCATTCTTAAAAATGTAATAATTACCTGTAATAACTTGTTTTTTTATTGTTAGAAAACTTCTAGACTCATTTGTGCTCAGATAATATGCCTAAAACAAAAGGTTCTGGAAATTCAACAACTCAATAAAGAGGTAAAACAGAATAACAGAGAACAGATATCATAACAAAGAGCCAGCAACGCACAGGTTTCTGAAATGACTTTACCTTTAACATCTCTTGCTATAAAGGGTTTTATAAATTCAAATGTGTTTCCACATCTTCACCATTGAGTCTACCTGAAACCGCTGTTTATAAGAGGTATCTCAGTAGCTGATTAGTCTGGAGCTAGGTTTCTAAGATTAAAATTGATCCAGCAGGGTGGACTGACCATCAGAAATCTGAAGAAAATGATTTGGGGACTGGTTCTGTAAGTTGTTGTTAAGAAATGTTAAAATTCTTTAAAATAAAAAACATACATAAAATATGCTTTATGTATAGCCTACATATGGATTTTCACAATGTATATTTCTCTAAACAAAAAAAATCAAATTTAAAGTGAATTATAATAAATACAAATTATTTGAAAAATTATGAAGGAACCTTACACTGACAATAAAAAAAAAGATCGGTTATGAAGTATTCCAATGCAGGATGTTGCAAGATATTATTTTTATTGCTCTGTGTGTGTTTAGGTTAATGACATCACAAGAGGCACGCTGTTTAAGTTTATCAGTATGTTTTAGCAAACAGGACAGGAGAAAAGATACATTTGAGATTTCAACACATACCTGTAAAAAACGGATTGCTGCCCTACAGATTTCTTCTGTTTTTTTCCCCCTTTTTGTCACACTTAAATGTTTCAGATCATCTAAATTTTTATATCACACAAAGCTAATCTAAGTAAATACAAATTTTTAAAGAGAGTTTCATTTATGGATAAAGCTTAACAGATCTGGCCCTGTGTGGAAAAAGTAATTGCCTCCTAAACCTAATAGATGATTGTGTCACCCTTGCTGGCAGAAACTGTCCTCAACTGTTTGTGATATCTGGCAATGAATCATAGTTGAAAACTTTTGCCCCACTCTTCCTTGGGGAATTGCTTTAATTCTGATTTATTTTTTGCTTTTGAGGAAAAAAAGGTTCCGTTTAAAGTTCCTGCCACAGCATTTGGGATGTTTGGTGCCCATCTCCAGCCTTCATTGGGCAAAAGGTGGGGTACACCCTGGACAGCTCGCCAGTCTGTCCAGGGTGCTGCAACCAACTGTGCTGCCCCTTTTATTATTATCACTATTATTATTGAATGACATATGCTGTCCATGCATTGTGGGGGGAACTGGAAACATGTTTGCATAAACTTGAATTGATTAAAACTGAAAGCCACAGTGAGTGAGTTAGTTTATCTTGCTAGCAGTAGAAAGGAGGTGATGGACACTAATTGTCCATGAACCCATCACAGGGGTTAGCTTCGGTTTTAGGTAAAGGAGAGAAGATGTTAAAGATTTAGGATTCTTTTTCATGTCATATATGCTTCTGCAAAATATAATAGAAAATTTAGTTTTAAGGTCCCAGAGTTTTCTGAATTAGCTTGGATACTTTTTAAAATAATTTTTCAATTTTCTACTGTTTTGTACACGTGACAAAGCCTTTTGCTCACATTTGGGCTTGAAATACATTTACTGCCTTTAAATTTCTGGACAAAGCATTTTTGAAACAGTTAAATAAAAGGTAAATGTGCTCATTATTAATTATTATTTCTGAATCTAAATTAAAAGTAAAAGTAACTATGGAGAATACTAGAGGTGTAAATGATACGGAATTACTAACAGCTTTGGTCTGAATCAGTAAATCAAATTTAGAAATGTATACCTTTTTTAAAGCCAAACAAATAAAACAACCTCACCCATGTCACCAACACCTGAGCTGCTTTAAAACATGTATCCTGGCCTGCTATAAACTGCCCATTTTATGACCAAACTATTTGCTAAGCTAGTTTTACAGCTCCGCCAACTGCATGACTGCAGGCTGCTGGTGGTTTATACATTTAAAAGCAAATTTCAACAAAGCTTTACCTTGGAGGACAAAACTTTATGTGTGTTGTGAAGTGGTACCTGGAAAGGCTGTAACTTTTCATTAGCTTTCCAGGAACAGGTAAATAAAAGGAACATAGGATGAGCACATGATGATGAGGCACATCATGGAAGAGTGCACAGATAAATGTTTAAACGGAGTCTGCTCCTTTAGGGAAGGAGAAAATCAGACATGATTAAGCACAAATGAGCCTTTCTGGATCATTCAAGATTCTTTATTTATCCCAAAGGGAAATTAAATGTCATAAATCATATTTTCTAAATATCTTTAAAGAACTGTTGTGAATGGTGATGCTGTGGGCAGAGAGGATCTCTGGTAGCAGTCAGTCTTGCAACGAATCTGAATAGGTCTCTGACTGAAGATTGTTGATGTATGTCAGCCTCATGACAGTCATACTTCCTAACAGGCATATATCCAGGCAGTGGAGACGGTATTCCACAGTAACCTGCCCTGGATGACACCATCCATTTTTGGCAAGTACTGCTAATCCATCTCATTTGCTTTTACTGCTCCTCTTTAAATCTCTGTCTGGCAGTATGGTTTAAAAGCCAGGCAGACACGTTGGAGTAAGGGGTATGATTCTTGCTATTTATGAACAATGGAAGAGATGGTTTGAATTTCCTCCTTCTCTAGCTGCTCTTTGGTCCTGCTCTGCATCCAGGAAGCCTCCTTTTCAATACCTCTGGTGTATGGGTTTGTAGTTCAGGTATTGTTTGAGTTGAACCCTCAGAATTAATTATTCATTTTGAATAACCGCGATTAGATGAAATGATATGAGTTACTATTATTTAAGATGAACCCTGTTTAATAACTGCACCTAAAACTACTATATTGCTGATTTTTGGAGGAATATTTCTTGCATTTCAAGAATCAGTTTTTTTAAATTAGGCATTATGTTAATGAAAATAAATTACAATAATGACAAATACCTTAACATTTCAGGTATCGCAAAGCAGTAACTGGAATCTACATGTAACTGTATAATTATAGTGGCGGGATTCAAAGGTCAGCACTGTGTTTATTTTATTTAAGGCAGCAATTCAAAAAGACGGAAATTATTTTATATTTTTTCAACCAATCAGATTCTAGCAATGTTCAAAACACCATAATAATTGATAGACAGTTGCCAGGCAACTGTCAAATCCAGCTAATGACTCACAGAAAGTCTCCTCACAAATGTACATTTCAGCTGTTGAGCGCTTTCCTGACACACCTTTTAAGGTGAACAGAGAAGCTGGTTTCACATGAGAAGAACTTGATAAATGAAGGCTCTTCCTCACTGGGAAAATATGGATCTGTTAACTGATTAAGTTACATTTTAGTTTAGTCATTGAGAGCTTCTCCTCATTGGCATGTCAAACGTGAATCTTAAAGATTTTCAGCTGATAAGAAACATTGTCAGAGATGACATTTCATATCTCTGAGATGAGAGAAGGCCGCGCTGGTATATATAATACATATCTATACAGTACTGTGCAAAAGTTTTAGGCAGGTGTGGAAAAATGATGTAGACAAAGAATCCTTTCAAAAATGGAAGTGCTGATCCTTTATTTTCATCAATCAAAATGCAGTGAATGATCAAAAGAGAAATCTGAATGAGATCAACATTTGGTGTGACCACCCTTTGCGCACACTGAATGATGTTGAGATCAGGGCTCTGTGGGGCCATACCATCACTTCCAGGACTTCTTGCTCTTCTTTACGCTGAAGATGGTTCTTTATGACTCTGGCTGAATGTTTGGGGTGGTTGTCCTGCTGCAGAATATGTTTGGGACAATCGTACGCCTCCCTGATGGTATTACTTGATGGATAAGTATTTGCCTGTATTTCTCAGCATTGAGAACACCATTAATCCTAACCAAATCTTCCACTCCATTTGCAGAAATGCAGCCCCAAACGTTCAAGGAACCTCCACCATGCTTCACTGTTGCCTGCAGACACTCTTTATTGTATTGCTCTCCAGTCCTTTGACAAACAAACGGCCTTCTGCTACAGCCAAATATTTCAAATTTTGACTTATCAGTCCAGACCACTTCCTGCCATTTTTCTGCACATCTAGACATCTTCCGATTTCGAAGCGTAATAAGCTTGATGCTTCATTTCATCTGCTGCACTAAATTTCCTTGGCCGACCACTGGTTTTACGATCCTAGACGTTGCCTGCTGTGCTTCTTCAAAAGATTTTGAACAGCACATTTTGAAACCCAACTGCGCTTTAAAATCTTTGTCATGGAGAGACCTTGTTGATGCAGTATAACTACCTTGTAAATTGTTGCTGTGCTCAATCTTGAGATGACATGAAACTATATTCCACAACCTCACCTTGGTAGCAGAGTTTGTTCCTCACCCAGTTTTAATCCTCCTACACAGCTGTTTCTGTTTCAGATAATGACTGTGTTTCAACCTACGTGTGACATTGATGATCATTAGCACCTGTTTAGTATAATTGGTTGATAATACACCTGACTATAATCCTATAAAATATAGTAAACTTTGTGCAAGTGTACCTATAAGAACTGATGCTGGTTTAAAGGCAAAAGGTAGTAACACCGAATATTGATTTGATTTAGATTTTTTTCTTTTGTGCTTACAATGTGTTTCTCCAAGTAAATTGAGTTACTGAAATAAATGAACCTTTTATAATAATCTAGTTTCCTGAATGTGTCTGTAGATATGAGGTTTTTCTGGACAAAAATATGACCACTTTAGTTTTGTCACAATCTCTCAGTGTAGAATCAGAGAAGTTAGGCTGCCTGCTAAATCTAATCTTTAATTTTCAGTGAGGAAAAAAGTCCCATGATGAAAAGCAATAGTTTAAACAAAGTTACCAGTGCCACAATTACTGGCATTCCTAAGCAAATAGCTACTCTTAAAATGGGAGAAACAAGCGAATATGCCATTCAGGAAAGGCAGAGGTGTCTCGATCTTCATTGGTCATTGCCTACCAGAAATGGTAATGTGCTGAAATAATTAATTTCTACAGACAGAGCAATGGTTTTAGAAAGCTTGAAGCAACTGGTAATTTCTCAAAAAAGTTTGGATGTAGGAGGACACAAGTTAAAGTTGCAATTAGTTTAATGAGTTTAATAACTACAGCAAAGGCTGGCCTCTTGGTTGCCATAAGAGTTTATTTTATAATGTTTTTTATGCATCTTTACTATGAGTGCCAATAATTTTGGATGATGCTGTGTTCGTCTAACTTCATCCAACAGCAAATTATCTCCTTGTATTCAACATTTATATAAAAACTACCTGTTGAATAAAACCTGAAATTTTTTTTGTGTTTAAATATGGAATGAAAATGTGTAAAAACTAATAGAGACAATAGCCTTTTTATTTTATTTTTTACATAGCAGGTTCAGTTATTTACAGTGTGAGTGGCAAAACCCAAAACGGACAGCTGAACTTATAAGTGAACTGTATGACTGCCTGAGGGTTTGTCGTTTGTTCCATGTTCAGGAGTGGAACATTTTCCATTTATCTGAACCTGCTGCTACTGATTAATTACTCAGAATTTTCATTCTTTCAGAATTATCTCAAGGCAAAGGTCCATCATAGTTTTAGCCTAATCAACGTATTTTATTGGCCCAATAAAAATTGGAGGCTGATGGAAGTATTTAACTCAGACTCTGAGAAAGGGGCAGAAATATGCTCCCAGGTCGTCGAAGGTTCTATCAAACATGTCTCAATCTCCGGAAAGATTCAAGCTGCCGGCTTGATTTTACAACAGGCAGGTTTACCAAGGCTATCAGCTGTATGTGGTTTTATCAGCTTCATGAGGTGTTACTCATTAACCTGTCTGACCTCACCGAAACTCACCGGGGACTGATCAGAGAAAAACATTCTCTGTAGCAGTGAAGATGTTGTTATAGAAGAGAAAGAGAAAAACGGGAGATATGAAGACAGCCCTGGAGAACTGGGGCTGCACATGAGCTTTATGTCTCTTCACACATGCTGTTCAAACACATTTTTACCTTCAATGATTTATCAGAGCTGCTCTAATTCAGATTCGCTCCAGCAACTTTGAGTTATAGGGCCAACGTTCACTGAGCTCCCGCTGACTCTGACTCCGGGCTCCAGGATATTAATGTGTAATCACCATGTAGAAATGCAATACAACTGGGAACACTGTGTATGCCACCATCACATTGTAATTAAGGTTATTGTGTAATCCAGTACAACACCACTTTATTGTTTGACAGAGAATGACCGCCAGCACCGACACAATGGGGCAGTAAATTTGAATTTCCATCAATTTTATGTCCAGTTAATGTGTAATATTTCTTTCTGCATCTCTTTCCAATCAAGGTTTGGAGATTCATCACCAGTTCCTGGGATTTATGGGATCTTTTCCAGCATAAATGCATTTCTGAAAACATCAAGAATATCTAAGAACATTTGATATGCTGTGTTTTCTGATGTGTTTGGTTCTGCAGCTCAACTTTTATATCTTCATAAAATATGAGCTTTTCAAAAAAGTATTTTTTATCCATTTTCTACAGCTTTTCATGTTTGTGGCAGCACCTAATCAATCTTTGGATTTCTGTTGTGCGATCATGTGCCAATAACTGCAGAGGTTGCTGTATAATTTAGATTAATGCAGGAGCGTTATAAATTGTAATAGTAAAATAAGAAAAAAATGAATAAACTTTTGTTTGGTTGTTAGTGTTTTGCTGTGAATTATGACCTGTGATGGATCGGTGACCTGACAAGCGTATACCTCTCCTCTCACCCATTAACTGCTACTGCAGATCTCCTCCAGTCTTTTAATCTAACATCTAACATCTCTGAGCAAAGACTGGGACAACACTATGCATTTACCTTAAATTTACTGCAAACGATGCATGGGGTGTGGTGAAATTGTTACTGTATAGTAAATAACCTGGAGTAAAAAACATTAAAACATGATTTAATTCCATTATTTATGAACAGAAACGCAAGACTTGCCAGTCTACTACTAAAGCATTATTACAGCTAAATTTATCTTTATAGCATTCATTGGCTGCTTTTTCCACAGCATGAATGTTTTTGTTTTTCACAAACAGAAGTATTTCCAAACAGCCACATTTTTTCCCCACTTTTAGAACGAGTAAATGTTAAGTAAAAATCTTTCAGCGAGTTGACCAGCTGTGTGCAGCAACAAGTAGGGAGAGGGCAGAGCCGCATTACTCTTTAAATACAGAGAAAACTCTTGCATGTCATTAAGCAGACTTCTAACTTTTAGAAAGAATATGAAGAACATTTTTAAGCATTTGAGACCATAACTCTTCCTCAAACCTTGTTTTACCTTGACACCGGTAACCATCCTCTACTTACAAAATATATAATAAAAAACAAAACATTTACTACATTTTGGTTAATTCCGCATCTAGATTTTAATCTTAATGTGCTTATTAACAAGTTTAAATGTGGCTTAAATATAGCAACAACAAATACTTATTGCTACATTAATCATTATTGCTACAAACACTATAATAGTTGCATTGGATAACTGTTTTCTTTTAAATAAATAAAAAATCTGTACATATTGAAGAAAGCAAAATAAACTAGAAAAAGTTGCATTTCCTGCAAAAATGCAGTGTGAATGCTGTAAGCTGAATTTATTTGCAGAAAATGGCTGAAGTATTTGAAGTCAACTGTAGAAGACTTGCTGAAGTTTAATAAACAGCAACAGCAGAAGAAAGAAAAATAGTGTGCCAACCCTACCACAAAGAAAAACTGTCACAACAAGCTAAAATGCCATTGTTACCTAAAATCAGCTAAAATCCAAATATTACCCAAAACGCTAGTAGTAGCATGTTGGGAAACACAACTATGCTAGATAAAAGAAGACTTATTATATTCAGTGAATTGACAACAAGCTATAACAATATTATTGAAAATTAGCTAACATGCTAATGTTAGCTAAAATAGTAGTGGTAGCATGTTGACAAACACAAACATGTTGGTTAACAATAATTAAATCCATTCAGCATAATAAAAATAAGACTAAAGGGAAGTGTTAGCTAAAATGAGCTGAAATGCAAATGTTAGCTAAAATGTTAGTGGTAGTATGTTGGCAAACACTAACATGGCTCTAAACATTAACAAAATCCATTTAGCAAGGTAACCTTAGCTGTTAAGCCAAAATTTGCATAAATGTTGATACTAACTGAAATACTAGTCTTAGCTTAAATGCTACCTAACTTTATCCTTTTAAGTATGATAAAAATCTTCCTAAAATGCAAATATTAGCGAACATTAGCTAAAATGCTAATGTTAACTTAAATGTTGATTTTAGCTTAAATGTTAGATATAGCATGTTGGTAAACACCATGTTGGTTAACAGTAACTCAATCCATTCATTATTTTAATTCTTGCTGTTAAGTCAAAATGATCTAAAGTCCCATTGTTAGCTTGAATTAGCTAAATTGCTATGGTTAGTAAAATAAAGCTATTGTTTGCATGTTGGCAAACATGAATATATTGGTTAACAATAACTCAACCCATTCTGTATATTAAAATCAACCCAAAAACCAAATGATAGCTAAAATTAGCAAAAATGCTAATGTTAGCTAAAATGCCACAGATAGCATGTTGGCAAACACTAACATGTTTGTTAACTGTATCTCAATCCATTCTGTATCTTAACTTTAGCTATTAAGTCAAAATTAGCTAAAATGCTAATGTTAGCTTTAATGCTAGTATTAGTATAATGGATAACAATAGCAAGTTAGCTAACAATATCTTATTCCATTTATAATGCCTACGATTGTCTAAACATACAAGTCTGTGTAACTGCCATTTAAAAGTAATCACTGCTTTCCAGGTGTTGGAACAGTAAAATGGTCGCTGTTGCCTGCCTAGTACCTATGAGACTGTATTAATCATTATATTTTACAGAGCAATAAAAAGTCCTGGGGAAGTGATTTGTATTAAATCTACAAGTTGTTTGAGATGTCTTACAATAACCCTGAAACGTCAGTTTTACAGTGGAGGCCATAATGTATAGCAATTCTCTTTTGTACCACAAGAGGGAGCTCCACCTAAAGCCATGAAAAGGCCTGCCATTTTTCGACCAATCACACGCAGGCTGTGACTGGGGGAGACAGTCTAAAGCCGCGTTCACACCGGTCAGCGCGTCCAGGTGTCAAATCGCTCAAACGGACGAAAGTCGACGCTTTAAAATTAAAACCCAGCTGCTTGCACACTTGTGGTCTGCGTCGGCGCGTCGGGGCATCAGCGCGTCACGTCATTACGTCAGCGTGCGGGCGTGGATTTGTCTGTTGCTAGTTGTTTACAACATGGCGGATCTTGTCGGATCAGCAGCGCGTTTTCAACTACCGGCTCTCCCGGGCCCGGCTGGTGGTGGAAGATGCATTCGGGATCTCGTCTGCACAGTGGAGAATGTTTCACCGGAGACTGGAAGTCAACCCCGAAGTTGTGGAGAAGTGTGTGAAGTGTGCGTTAGCTAGCGTAGCGTTAGCTAACATAACAAGAAAGTTAAAAGAAAACTTTTTTTTTCTATGTTTAACTGCTTACCTGGCACTCCAATATCCTCCGATATCTTCCTCCAAATCAGATCCGATCTCTTCCTGTCTTTGTAAAAAGACGAAGACGGGTCATACAGTTCACGGACATTACATACAGCGACGATCAGTTTGTCCTCCATCTTGAATAAAAAATTTGCCGATTCCCCCATGGAAGGAGTTACTACGTCAGTACAACGAGTCGCTCTGATTGGTTGACGCCGCGCGTCTGCTCCCCGAAAGTTCAATTTTCCCAACTTGAGCAGCAGACGCCCCGACGAACCGTCGGGGCGTCCGGGCATCAGGCGCGTGGACGCGCTGATGCCAGCTGCGCTGATGCCAGCTGCGCCGACGCGCGCGACTTGCTGCTTGGCAGTTTGACGCCCACTAGATGCGTAGATACCATAGACTTGCATGTAATCTAGCTGCCCTGCTGCCTGGACGCGCTGACCGGTGTGAACGCGGCTTTAGTGCAGCACCTCACTAATGTCTCCTAATTTCTCAGCCGTTTTAACAGGTAACGCAGCTTCCGAACTACTCTTAATAACTTAAGAACCGTAAGGCGTATCGACGTCACCAATGAACCGTTTTTATTGGAACGGATAGGGGAACGCTCTCAAACCACTCAATTTGTTGAAAATATTTTATTACAGCCGTAAAATGACGTCAAATATGTTGATAAATTTGATGGAAACATTAATCTGTCTTTCCTTTGTCCCAATCTACATCCTCTTACTCGGAAAATATAAGGCCTATCAAAATAATTACTTCACTGTATCAGCAGGCTTTGATAAAGACTCATGGTTTGTTTCATGTGTGTACCTCAATCTGTCTAGGAGAAGTGATTTTGTAAAAATGAGCATGATTTTGCCATTTTTCAATCTGAGCAGTTTTAGCGAAGAGCAGATTTGTTACACTCGAACAACCAAAACTTATGGAGAAACGGTAACAGGTATCAAAAAAAATTGTTGAATCATGAGCGTCAGGAAGGTCTGAAGTTATATAAAACCTAAGTTTTGATATATGTGCAGAAAGAGTCAAATATGAGCGAGTGAGCAGAAGTTGTTTGTGGAAAATGAGGAAAGTGGAAAAGTGTAATTCTGCTAGTGGGCCACTCTAGCTTAACTGCCATGCGCCCATAGAAATGCATGTATTTTCAGAGATCATTTTGGGACCAGAAACTTGAGGGATTGTATGAAAACTGTAAAAGTTAGGAAGAAGCCGAGACAAACAGTAATAGCTGAAGAGTTTGTCTACATTTTAAGATTTGAATGGTGTTTCTAAGTGGAAGTATGTGGAAGTAGTTAGTTTTGCAAAACAGGCGAGATTTAGCGGAATTTTTGAGGTTTTCCATTCATTTCAATGGGGGCAAAAAAAGCATAAAAAGTTGAATATTATATAAAGTATAAAGGTTATGAATACCAAAAGATATAGCCGGAAAGAGCAGAATAAGCTGAATAATTGAAAAGTTGAATGGTTAAAATAGCACAAAGTATGCAGAAGTAGATGAAGTTCAAAAAACGTACAGAAGCAACCAGAAGAAGGTAAGAGGATCACAAGAGTGTGAATTCCCACAGCATTCCCAATAACACAAATAGATTGAACAATGTTTGGAGGTCCTGTGCTGCTATACTCCCAGTTTTTATATCATTATGTTGCTAAAGCCAAAACACAACTGGCAAAATTTATCATTTTTTTCCCCCTATTTAATCAATTTTTCTTTTTTACTTTTACTAGTTTCTGTCCAGTTAGTCTCATTTCATTTCTCATCCTTTAATTTATCATCTGCAGTAGAAAACCAGTGATCAACAACTGACAACACAAATATTCTTGCAGTCATTTTATTTACCAAGATGTAAAAGAAGTAATTAAATAAAGCAAATGTCAGGAAAGCTTTTAACACAAGTAAATGTGTTATTTCTTTAGATCTCACTTTGAGCAAATGAAACAGAGCATGTTTGTCTCCAGTTGGACTTCACTGCAGAAAAGATCCCTGTTTCTCTTCTTACTACTTACCATTGTTCATACAGCATCCATAACACTTTCCTTAACTCATAAACAATGAAACAAACCTGTGCACTCTTTGAAATACATACTGTTTGCACAGAAAACAAATGACAACTTTGTCAATTTAAGTTATACAAGTAACTAGAGACCGACATGCTTTAGTATGTGAACAGAAGAAAACATGGTGATTTTCAACCCTGTTAAAGTATGAAAACTGTTTTTTAAACCATAATTTGCTGTAAATGTGTCGCAGTACAGATTCAACATAAAAAAAAAAAACTCTCTTTAGCACTTTGTAATTTTTTTTTTCTAAAACGCAGATCAGTGTGTAAGTCCAGTAAGTCTCTCCATCCAGGTTAGGATTTGGATGCTCCCTTTGACACCGCCAAGCCGATGAGGCCCGCTAAACCCGCCACGCCCAGGCCGATTCCCCCGACAATCGCCATCCCGACCAAGCCGTCTGGATAACAACAAGCAGGCGTGAGAGAGTGAATTCATGAAACATCTTTAGAGCATTATTTTCCAGACGGTTTCCCTTACCCTTCTTTAAAGCCTTGTCGATGAGCTTCTCCAGCTCCAGAGCCTGCTTGTTCCCCGGCTCGTTCCTTAGAAGAGTCCGGATGTACTTTAAGGCTTTTTCATATTCCTGGGGGTATACCATAAAATTATGAAAAAAATCCAGATCAAAGGTGCCAAGATTAAACTAGATGTGCATCTGATGTGAGGTTAACAAGGCACGTGAGGTATAGTTGGATAGTTTACAGCATTCTCGTGGTGTTAACGAAGAGAAGGGAGATCATTATGACCTGCAGACCGTAAAACCCTGATTAGTTATCTTCAGAGGATAGTCAGGGAGGGAGCAGAGACAGGCACACTGTTGTACCAGAATGCAGGTGAGGAACCCCCCAGAGACGCATAAATCAGATACTCTCAGAACAACCTGCATCAGCCGTCCGAGAACAGAATGAAATCATCTTTTTTCTGAAACATTTTTCGCCTTCACTCAACAACACTGCAGCTGATGTTCCCCAAACCTCTAATAAGCATAATGGTAAAGACCTGAGGGGGAAAGTGCAGATTAGTCTGAACGATCTGCTGTGTTTTCTGCACCGTCTCAACATAATCAACAGAATGTGTCTGGCAGCATTTAGGGCGTAACCTGTGTGGTTCCTGCTGTCACACATCTAGAAAGCAAAGTTAGACTTAACAGCAGAACCAGTATTTTCTAATTGTTCTCGATAAAACTGAACTGAAACACATTAATCAATGTTATTCAGTTCGTACCATGATGGGAATCCATCAGCAGCCACAATAGAAACACAAAAATGATTATTAAGATTTGAGGCCTGTATTTGGTCAGAAGACAAGCATTGGTGTGACTTATAAACTTCCCTGGACTTACACTCGATGAACCAAAACCTTAAGAAAAACTGAAACGCACTGTGGGTCAGAAATTAGGGATGGGCATTCGATTAAACTGTCTTCCTCGATGATCGGAAGAATTAACGATCAATTTTCGATTAATCATTGATATTTTTATATTAAAATTCAGTGTTCATAGGCTATATTAAAATGCAGTGAGAATAGAAAAATAGCGTGTTTCCTCATTGAGATCTTCATTACAAGTGGGACACCTCTTTTGGAAGTTAAACGGAATTAATTCACGGTAGTTGCACAAATAAAATATGCGCTATAAGTAGCGGAGCCCACAGCTAAAAGACGGTACTCATTAACACAACTGACGCTCAGATTTTTTTTCTTCTACAAAAAAGTAAAAAAAAAAGAAAAAAAAAGCAATGTTAAACAATAACTTAATTGAAAATATATTTTGTGCTACACTTGGCAAAACCTAGCAAAAAAGACAGAGTCGAGAAAGAGGATGAGAGAGATCAGCGTACCTAACAAAGAATTAGGCTCATTAACAGAGTAAAAAAGACAACAACAAAAGAAACCATAACTTATACACAACTTTAGCAGCAGTCTACAGATTTTTGTTGAGAAAGATGAGCATGTTAACATGCGCTGGGGTCAGAAGTGAAAGCAGCCTGGTGAGCAGACTGACGATCATCAGGCTGCTGTTGCGTCTGACCTGCAGCGCTGAGATCACCTGCTGTGAGGGACAGACGTCGCTGTGATACACAAACCTCCGTGCTAACTTAGCAACCCTCTGGAATCGTGTTTGATTCATTTTCCACCAGTCTGTAGGGGTGCAATCCAGGGGATGCGGAGCCTCCCTCAGAAAGTAATCGGTGAGGAAGTTTCTCTGCTCGTTGTGCATCTCTGCTCCTCCGTGTTAACACCGACTTGATGCTCGGTTGAGACCAAGAGCAGGATGCTCCGCTTCTAACCAGGGTTGGAAGTGCGTTCAAGTACTTATACACAGCTTCGCAGTGTTGGCAGTGAACCGAGACTTCTTTGTTTGTTTTTTTAGTCAAAGTGGTCCCACGCCACACTTTGCTGCGACCTCTTCATGACAATGCTACTTTTGAAATACACAGATACTCGCAATAAACTGAGTCGGCCTGTGGGTTTTGTTTTCAGTCATCGCCCTCGTGTGGTGAAGTGTTTAATTACTGCCACATAGCAAAATTAATTTAATTCCTTCAAAACTCACACTACGCAACAGAACATGCGTTAATTGATCGGTTAAAAAAAATGCCATCGATGAAATTCTTAATGATCAATTAATCGATCGTCGATTAATTATGCCAATCCCTATCAGAAATGTTAATATACTTATCAGCGTGAATGCCATATTAATCTTCAACTTAGTTGATGCAGAGAAGACAGGAGAACCAGCTCCAAAATCAACACATTCAAGCACAATATTTTCAGCTGCTCACATGGAAAAGCCAAATTTTTTTATAACCGTAGAAAAAAACTCTTTACGGTTAGATGAGAAAAAAAGCTGTTTAGCCAAAATTACAAAAACTTTGTCTGAAAGAGAAGTGTTTTTGTGGTATTCAAGAACAGTCTTGGTATCAAGACATTTTTAAAGTCTTGGTTTTGACTCTGTCACGGGTTAGGTGGCCTTAATCCCAACTATGAAGAATGCACATAGTGGCATGGCGGCTTCATGCTCAGGATCTGTTTTGCAGCCAATGGTACTTTGCATTGCATAGACTGGTTCAATTTGACCTCAAATCAGCAGCTAGATGGTTTAAACTTATAAATTATAAGGTCCAACCAAATAAAAACAGGCTTTAGGATGGCTAAAGCAGAGTAACATTAAACTCTGAAATCACCCTGACATTAGGGTTAAATGAACTCTAGCATATCTAAGAAGTCGGGTCGAACAGCCAAACAGCCAAACAGAATTACACCAGAAGCTCCTTGATGGCTTCAAAACTCACAGGGTTTACCTAAAACTTGTTTTGGGACTTTTAACCAAATAAGTGAAGGGTAAATTTGAGTCTGTAGGACTAAGTTACAGTAGGTTCTCTAAAAAGGTGGGAAAATTAGACATAAGGGAAAAACCACAACAATAGTTTTGAAATTAATTGTAGGTGTTTGTTTTAAAATAACCCCACCCTGGGGGGGGGGGGGGGGGGGGGGGTGAACCCAAAATGTCCAAAATGAATATGAAATTTATGCCAATAAGTGGGTATAAACTCCTGACTGACAGTGTGCCTGTCAAAAGTATTTAAATAGCAACAGTAAAAATACTTAGTGAATGTATTTGACTGAGAAGCGACTAAACTTTTGAAATGAAAATGGCGTTTAGTCAGAGATATGGAAAAAAGTATGGATCTGTGACCTAGGGCTGCACGATTAACCTTTATCGCATCAATATTGAGGTTTTAACTCCTGCGATAACCTAACCTCAGGAGGCTGAGGTTTTTTTCCCGCCCCTGACATTTGAGTGACAAACCTATTCCCCAATCAAAATGGTTGAGTCTCGCATTCCTGGCTTTCTGGCCAATCAGAAACGGTGATGGGAAACAAGCTTGTATGCAGAGCAGTGTTGCCAACTTGGCGACTTTGTCACTATATTTAGCGACTTTTCCGACCCCCCTGGCAACGTTTTTTTTTAAAGTGACTAGTGACAAATCTAGCGGCTTTTCCATGTGTTGCTAGAGACTTTTGGCGACTTGTTCAATGTGAAAGCAGAATGTCTTTCTCACTGTTCTCAGCGGGTAGCGGGAGAGGAACCTGGCTGCAGATCAATGCTGTCAGTCTCTCTCCGCTGCCGCGCTCAGGTTGCCAACCGTCACGTAAAAAACGGAATTGTCCCGTATTCAGAGAAAATATTACGCGTTCCGTATTAAGGTGAGAAGGAACGCGATTTGTCCCGTATTTCAGCTAGAATGAAAAGACACAAAGCTGGAGTTATTCTGTGTCTTTAAGCTTTGCAGCTGCCTCGTCTTCTCTCATTCTCTCCCCTCCCTCTCCTGTTGCTCCTTCAATCATGAAACTGATCAAAGATCAGCTGATCAGCTTTTCTGTCGCAGTCCCGTTTCTGTTTGTTTATCGCGGACTTTTAGCAGATAGAGGAAACCAGCGTGTGTCGCGCTAAACAACAGCAGCACGTTTAAGCTTGATAAACTGTTGTTAGAATTGATTTAATATTACTTTCTGATGTTTGCTGAAGCCACAGCCGTAAAAGCTGCTGGTCATGATATCGGTTTGGATATGTGGTGAAATGGAAACATGAAGATGAAACCAGGAGATGTTCTTACTGAATCATCAGAGCTGAACAGGTGATGGAGAAACAACTTTACCTTTTAGGTGACATGAATGAGTTGAAGGGAAGTTATAAACTGTTTCTGAGAGACAAATAAGACCAGGATCCTTTTATGTAGCTGACAGCTGGTAACTGTGCAGGGGCGGCTCTAGCAAAGTTTTGCCCGGGGGCCAGGTAGGGCATTAACAGAGAAAGGGGGGCACAAATACATACTTTTCTTTCTTATTCTCATTTAAAATGTCTAGCTTTTAATGAATAATTATCTGACTCTTACGACCAATTGGATATAGTGGTCATAAATCCTTTATCATATACAGCAAATATTAAGTCTAATACAGTATCCTACTAAGCTATAGTACTTTTTCCTTCGGGAAGGTACCATCTGTGCAGTCTGCAGTTCTGTCAAAGAAAGATGTTGAATCTATTTAATTATTATAGAAAAATAAATCATTTCTGTGCATTTGTTTTACACGTGCATTAAATTAAAGTCGATTAGGTTGATTAAGCATCATGAGGCGGAGGGTGGGGGGTGGTTCCTTATTCTTTTTGCTGGGAGTTGGCAACCCTACTGTCGGGTTACTACGTCTTATCTTGCAGAAGGCTGGATAAGGTCTTGTTTTTAATTGTTATTGTCATTTATTTTGAAAAGTGTGCAATATAACAGTTTCATGTTTAGTAAATGGCAGTGGACTGCATAAGATTTTTTTTCTAATTGTAAATCTAAATCTTATAAGAGTTCATTTTCCATTTTTCAATGGCAAAGATTCGTCAATTAAAAAAAAAAGATTGAGCTACCTGTTTAAGTTAATTTCCATTATGTCTTATTCTTTGGTATTTAGGTTCAGGTATTTAATAATCACGAAGCATTGAACAATCTCATTACCTCAATCACTATGTAGTTTATATTACAGATTCTTCAGGTTCAACAGCAGACAAAAGCCAGAGGAGGGCCCTGGCCACATAAATATTTTTTAGGTTATTGTATATTGTTCGCATTGTGTGTCAAGTTGTACAAGACTGTGTTGTAAAAGTAACAATATATTTCATTCATAATTTTAGTTTTATGCACTTGAAAGTATCGAAAGTAAAAATCGCATCGCAATATTTGTCAGAAAAACCGCAATTGGGTTTTGTGTCAAAATCGTGCACCCCTACTGTGACCTAATACCTGCTCTGCTGACATGAGCGTGGTTGAAATGTTTGACTTTTTTTTTTTTTTTTTACAATTTCCAAGTCAACAGAATGAGTAAAAAGTGAATGACATCATTAAATATAAAAATAGCACTTCCATTTAAAATTTACTGATGCAATCACAAGAAAAACCTCAAGCTATTAGTTTTTTAGATCTCACAGGGACGTCTATCTGGATCAGCAGACGCTGCCATTGTATTCTAGAAGTGACTCAGTGAGACAACCCTGTTTGGAAATAAGTAGTAATAAATCACAAAGTATCAAGGGAAGGGAGTAAGAAGGGAGGATAAATCTGTTCTGAGATCACCAAAAGAAAATTATCTATATATCTAAAATATCTTTTTATTTTGAGGCCTGTAATTTCACCCAATTTGTTATTTATAAACTTTGCTGTGTTGGTCTAGTTGGTGCCTGCCAAGTGCACCAGTTTGACAACTGGTGGTTTAAATTAATACATTTTATATAATTTACTTACATCTTGTAATAGGGAAACGTGATCATATGAATACAGTAAATAATATCTACTAGCAGGGTGTTGTTCAGAGTTATTTTGGTTTGAGCAGGGATCATCATCTCTCATATTTTGTAAGAGTTGAATGACAGGAATGGAATTATGACAATATACATTAAAATAAAATTATAATTGAGATCTGTGAATTTTTTATGATAATTTTTGTCCATAATCTATTATATGTTTAAATACATAGAAAAATAACCCAACATGCAATGGTTAAATACATGGGTATGAAACAGTTTGCTTACAACAGTTAGGTGAGGGTACAAAATGCAGGTAGGAACGACAGCTGTTTCGTTCTGACCAATTAAACCGAAGTGAGTGTTTTGAACAAGTTATGTAAGGAAAAACAAGATTTAAATTAACTTTAGAAACATGACTGACTTTAAGCCTGTAGTTGGCCACTGCAAGGTAGAAGAGAAAGTCCCGGGAGTCATCCTTTGAGGATTTGTGAACAAGTTCTACAAGACAAAAAATTCAAAATAAAAAAAATTATAAAGCAGTCCACAGAACACAACAGGATTGTAATCAACTGGATCCTAATGGGATATTTAGGAGAAGTAAAGGAATATACTATGAGTACATAAGTAATTTTAAATAATAAACATTCATTTACCCTCCAGGAGATTCACTCCCCGTTTTATGTCCTCGGTGTATTTACTCCTAATTAAACACCAAGCATACTCAAACTTTGTGTCCTTGGACACAGCTCCCTTCAGCAGCTCGTTGTTGTACTTCTTCTCGAATTTCTGGAACAAAAACAACAAATAAAAGAGAATATAAGATCAATACGTGGAATATTTCTGTGCTTAAAAATCCAGTTAACATCAGCCGCTCTCCGTCTCACTCAGCATTTCAATCAAAAGTATTGACTTTTAGCGTCTGTAACGTCCTGCTATGAAAGATTCACAGTACCGGCAGGGGTAATTATTCCATTATGTGTATTATAATGCCACCACATATTAATCCATGAACTACTGTTGGCAGCAGGAAAAAGTTACTAACGTGAAACTGATTAAAACAGTGACCAAGTTTAAACCCAAAACATTAGCATTAGCATGCTACGTGACGCAACAGACCTGCCGATGTGGGGTATTTTCCCACACTGTCAGTCTTTTAGCGAGAAAAATGACACTGTAAGGATATCAGTCATAGTCACTCTGAGGCTTATGTTCGCTTTGTAAGGCAGTAAGAGATTTAATTAATAATGTAAAACTTACTTTGAGGTCCTCGGGAGCTACAACATCACTCAGCACAGCCTCCATGTTTCCGGGAAACGTAGCTAGGATACGCCCTCTTCAAATCACATGACACAACAACGCTACGTAATGTTTTTCTTCTAAATTCCTCCAAGGCCGCTTAGGCTCAGTTTTTAATAATAATAATAATAATAATAATAATATATATATATATATATATATATATATATATATATTAAATAATTAATATGTGTATGTATATATATATATATATATATATATATATATATATATATATATATATATATATATATATATATATATATATATATATATATATATATATATATATATATATATATATGTATATAAATAATTAATATGTGTATGTATATATATATATATATATATATACATACACATATTAATTATTTATATATATGTATACATACATATATATATATATATATATATGTGTATACACACACACACACACACACACACGCACACACACACACAGTTTTTTAAACTAGTTTCTATTTTGTATTGCTCTTACAAATGCAATTATAAACCATATTAACAGATGAATGACAACAGCTATGCTAAAAGTTAATATGTCTGCAGGGTGATGCTAAATTACATTGGACACAACTACATTTTACAGTCAGTTGTTGTAGATAGAGATAAAAGAAATGTAGCCTAGTATAATCATCAGTTTCTGGTTTATTATAAACTTGACTTTTAGGTTGCTACAAATGGGTTACATTAATTGTATGATAATGGTTAGTAAATCTACAGCAGGGTTTACTATATAGTGCTTTTCTTTCATTTTTGGCCCAGTTACAATTAAATCAGTGAGCCTTAGGCCAGCCGAAGAAACTGTGGAAGCATGGTCAGTTCTTTGTGAGGTGTTCAGGGGAGAATGCTAAAGGAAGCAGTTTTTGGAGCTTATAGTCTTTTGGTAAGTTCCATCCAGCTTGGTGAAAAAGACAGTCCAGTTTGATCCAAACCGTGGGAAAAAAACACCAAATGAATTGAAACTAGGGGAAGAAGCATAGTTTGCAGACTGCTGAAAAAAATTACTGGACAAAAAGCATGATAACAACAAACAGTTTTTCCAATCATCTCACCTACATAAGAACCTGTCTGCATCATCCATACAGTCCAAGAAAATGGTCTTTGGTGTCACTAAGCAAACAGGAAGATGAATAGATTATTATGATAATGTTTGGATTGTGACCTGTATGAAGCTCAGAGTATCCTATCATGCCACAGCCATGGCGGTGAACTGTCTGTGTCCCTTAGCTAAAGATGGATAGTTGTCCTCTCAGTAGACACCGTTAGACCGTATAAAGTGTTCTAGAAATTAGAACTTGGAGATGAAGAGACATGTATACTGTTTTTTAGGAGTCTATCTATTTATCCACATTTTGCACAGTCATGTAAAACATGGTGTTCTATCTATCTATCTATCTATCTATCTATCTATCTATCTATCTATCTATCTATCTATCTATCTATCTATCTATCTATCTATCTATCTATCTATCTATCTATCTATCTATCTATCTATCTATCTATCTATCTATCTATCTATCTATCTATCTATCTATCTATCTATCTATCTATCTATCTATCTATCTATCTATCTCTAATTAAATTTTCATAACTTCAATTTGTATAATTAGAGTTGAATTGGATCTGTTTGTCCTGCAAAGATTATCATTGATGTGAATTGTGAAGAAACAAACTAAACTGAATTTCTGTACTTTTAAACACTAACTGTTTTCTCTCAGTGAAAAAAAGCCAATCCCTCCATCTTCCCTGAAGCCTTTTCCCCCAGTCAAACTCTACCGCTCTCCTAATGCCATTTAGGTAGTCCAATTTGTTAATTTCATTCAATTTCATATAATCAGATAACAACAGGTTGCATACCGTATTTACTTGATTTTCTGCCACCTGTTCGCGTCTTGTCTGTGATTATGGCGCCATCTGCTGTTGAAAGGGCAGCACCGACAGGGAAGCGGCTGTGGGGACAATAGGCCATGTCCTGATTTAGGTACCTGCGGGCACTTTGTGACCAGCTTTTTTACTTTATCTGAGTAAAAAAAATTAACATGATTAAACTTTAACGAAACAAAAAGGCTGTATTTATAGAGAGCCACGTGGATAATAAAAACATTTGGAAAGTTGTTAAGAGAGAGTGTAGATGGACTTGCCTGTCAGAGTAGCAGAGGGGTCTCTTTGTTTGACAGACTGTTCTGGACAGTATTCTGTCCAAAGCTGAACTACCACGTCATAGACAATTGAATTGAAGCTCTATTAATGTTTAAAATATATTTATTGTGACTGACTTACAGAAGGGAGATGAGCTGCTTTTCATGGTGACAGCTACACTACTTACCTTCCAGCTGATTGATTGATCAGGAGTTGTTGTAGATGATGATGGCTGTGGGCAGGAAGGATTTCCTGTAGTGGTCTGTGTTGCAGCAAAACTGAAGAAGCCTCTGACTGAAGACTCTGTTGTTGTATGACTGTCTCATGAAGCGGATGCTCAGGGATGTCCTTAATTTTCTTTATATTATGAAGAATCCTTCTTTGCATCATCATCTCCAGATGTTCCACAGTAGTGCCAAGAACAGAACCAGCCTTCTTTATTAGGTTGTTTAGCCTTTTTAAATCCCTGGCTCTGATGCTGCTACCCCAACAGATGATGGCTGAAGAGATTACACTCTCCACAACAGACTTGTAGAAGATCTCCAGCATCTTGCTGCAAACCTTGAAGGACCTAAGCTTCCTCAAGAAGTCCAGTCTGCTCTGTCCCTTCTTGTAGACGGCTTTACTGTTCAGTCTCCAGTCCAGTCTGTTGTCAAGGTGAAATCTGAGGTATTTATATTCCTCAACCACCTCCACTTCTTCCATGATAGAAACAGTATTTGACTTATCCCTTTTACTTCTGAAATGTACAATCATCTCATTTGTTTTCTTTTTTACATTCAAGGTAAGACGATTGTTTCCACACCATGTCATAAAGCGATCCACCAGCTCTCTGTACTTAGCTTCTTGTCCATCTCTGATAAACCCGTCAACTGTAGAGTCATCTGACTATTTCTGCAGGGAGATGGGGACTGATGTTTGCCAAAGTCAAGTTACAACTGACTGATAACCAATATATAAGTTTGTAAACACGAGACTCCCAACAGCAAAAAGACTGTTGTTCAAACAGCCTTTGGAATGGTGGAAAAATCTTTATTGGAATTACAGCAATCAAATCCTTTATAACATATTGTTTTTTATGGTAATATGTTATAAGTCCTTGAGGTTGAAAGGGCTCCTTGTCATCAGTATTTTGCTCCCCTCCGCAGAAATTAAATTTTTGCTTTCTCCAAGTAATTGTCAGCCTATCAGTTTTATTCACATATATTCAAATATATTTTTTGTATTCCATACAATTTGCTGAACTGGCAACTATGACAATCAAGAGCTTAGTTTGAACATAAACAAAAGCATACATTTATCTTACATGCAGTCTTATGACACCTCAGACATTCTCGTAAAACTCTGTGTCTACCGGACTCATATTCAAAAAGCACAGCATTCCTTTGCAGAATTTGGCCAGGAGTATTCCAAATCCAAATGTCTCCAATACAGCATTCCAGAAAGCAAACGTGTACAGGGTTTTATTACAGTAAAGGCCATCAGCAGCAGAGGGGTCGTAGTTTGGCTGATAGACAGAGAAAACCCACACATCACCTAGAGATACAAACACTATAATGTCGCATAATCAGTTTTGAAGCATTCATAAATAAAGCTGCACAACATATATTATTCACATCTTTTCATCCGTACCTAACAGAGCCCATATGAAGATAAACATGCCCATAAGACCCTCCATACATGCTTTGAACCCTCTGGGATGCTCTCTTGGCTGAGCGGCTTAACTCTCACAGGGCAAAGTAACAAAAGGAATCATGAGGAGGGGAATCAAAGCCAACCCTAGCAGATAGTTGGGGATGTTCGGCTGCTGAGGGCAGTCTCTGAAATATACAACGCCTGTCGGCAGATGGCGAGGTCAGACAGCATCGTTTAAAGACAATATGGGAAGACAACATGTTGGTGAAATGAAGGAGTTTACCAACCAAAGATCACTCGAGCCACAGTGAGGACAGTCCATGTGATTACAGCTCCAACTGCAATCATCAAACAGACATGTTTCACAGTTAGTTCTATGAAGGGCTCATCTAAATAAGCTTTTGCTTTACTCAGTGATGTGATTAAAATAGATAGTTTAGATGTTTGAAGATGGGTTTCTGTTAAGAGGTCATGAGCAGTGTCCTGTGATCCCGACTCCATAGTGCAGGATGAATGAAAAGTGGAGGACTCCAATGGGTTACTCTTAAACATTTCATGACAGTTTTATAAAAGTTAAACTCTGAATATTCTCAAATTAATAATCCACAAATCTTTAACAATCAATACTTGCATGATCCATCTTTTTGGAACAGTACACACACACAGCATGTCTGCTCCATTAGAACTTGTGAATGCTCTACAATCTTGAGCAGCTACGATCACCTAAATCTGTATCTCACCATTAACGCTGAAAGCTAAAAAACTTTATTGGTTAAAACTTCTTTGATGGTTTGATGAGAGCATTACTTAGCTGAAGTCCATGCTTCCTTTGATTAAATATTTTCACCAAGGATGGCTGTTCATATCAGTGGAAGGACATATGTAAAATATTACTTGTTCTAGTATTGATCTGGTGTTCTATTTTTTTAAATCCCTGATAGGACACTGGTTGTGTGTTTTTAAGTAACTTCCTATCGTAGGACGAAAATACGTTCAGAGATGGAAGGACCTGGAAGTCATGTGGTAATTAATTATTACTGATGATAAAAAAAACATGTAACTACATAAAACTGATACTTGGTCTACTCCCAGCCGTGCTGTTAATCTTATTCAGAAGCTAATATTTCTTCTTTGGTGGTTGGTCATCGCCTAAGCAGAATGTAAGGTAAGGATTTTCCTCCTCCCCGGCTTCAGTATACTAGTAAAAAGAAACCTCCAGCAGAACCTGGTTTAGTACAAGCGGCCATCTGCCACCACCCACATGGTGGTTGAAAGTTGTAATCATAACAAATAACTGTGTGACAAACTGACCGCTTCTCTGAAATGTTACCTGTCAAATGACAGATGGAGATTGGCACCAGCACCCCACTCACTGCCACCATGGATAAGTGGTTAAAAAACATAGATGGATTGATGGATATAATAAACCACACAGTATCACAATGTCATGTCATGCAAAACATCCTTACAGCTTAATAAACATGTATGAATGCGCACCTGGTGTATTTAACGATCTTGGGGAAGTTGGGCTAATAAACTGTTAATATTTCACCTACCTGACAATCTTGGCGGTCTTGGCGGTGGTGGGTTCACCTGAAGCCTCCAAACGGTTCCAACAGTTAGAGTCACTGGACGGCCTGTAGCTGGAGCTAGACAGTATTTTTACTGTTGTTGTTGTTTTGTCAACCGTTAAATTAAATCATCATCAAGAGTCAACACTATCTCTACCCAAATTAATGATAATACATAAATCTGAATGCATGCCAGAAAATACTGAGCTGTTTTTTCTACATTTTAATTCTAGAAGGCATTTTAAGGATGCAAATATGCTGAAGGTGTGAAAGTAGTATAAAAATAATTGACATTTAGGAAGAGGACATTTATGTTAACATGTTCAATGGTAGGTGGCAGTGTTGGATTTCCCTCAATAGTGAGCCTTGGCTTTAAAAAAATACCTTGTGTTATTTTTAACATTGTAGGCTTTTGCGTACAACTATTAGATACGGTTGCCAATGTATCCTTTTACTACATTCAAGTCACACTAGAAACTTCTGCCCAACCTCACATTTCAACATATTTGTATGAAATTGTAGAATGATCCACTTACCTGCCATTTGCACCGAGAACACGTCCTTTCTCCAAATCAGACCTCTCAGGTGGTTTAAGTTACTCACATCAAAACTGTTCATAACAAAAGGGGAATTCCTCGTTCAGCTGCTTGTGTTTGTTGGTTGTAGCTTGATGAGCCAGTTTGAAAAAATGGTGCTGTCAACAGGTCTGCTCGACATTCAAAATAAGAGAAAGTAAAAGTGAAACAATGTATTTTGAGGCTGCAATTTTATTGAGAAGTTACTGTGGATAAATATTTACTCAAACGTATTTCATAAAAAGTCAAATGGCTACTGCACAGAAACTTATTTGCATTTTATTAGAAAAATGACATCCTCTAGAAAAAGAGCTCTCCTTTCTACCTGCTTTATAGTCCAAATGTCTCCCTGGGAAGGCCTGACTACCATTCCAGGAGGCAACCCTCTTTAGTCCCTACATAAATGGCTCATCAGAGGCAAAGCAGTACACACAATTTTCAGATGGGACCCAATGGAGAGATGCAGCATTAAAACAAACTGCAACATGCTACAAAGTGATTTAGAGCAGCCTTTCTGAGATTATTGTTCTTAAGTGGACACTGACAAATAAACCCAGACATATTCTTCAGAAAAAGAAAGCGGTAATGCTGCAGAACATTCAGAAAAGAATTTCAGAAACATACTTTTACTTTAATATAGTGTTTTTTATTAACATTAAATAGAAAAATGTTCAACAAAATGCAGTGGTGTATTAAAAAACACTCATATTTTTTAATCTTATGGAATCAGCAGGTAAAATGTTTGGGCAGACACATTGTGTTACGATCCTTTGGTGTTTGAGTTTGAGTTATTTCATTTCCTTATTCAGTTTACCTTATCATTTTAGTTTTTTTCTTGGTGTTGGCTCCTGTTATGTTTTACTTTAGGATTTTAGTGTTGTGATTTTTGGTTCTTTCTCCCTTCCATTATTTCACTTCTTGTCTCTCCATAGATTTTTATGTTTTTGTTTAATTGCTTTTGGGTTGTTTCAATTATTTATTTGTTTTTCCTTATCTCATAATTTTTCTCTGTTAGTTCTGTTCAACTTAATTTCTCTTATCAGGATTGTTTTCTTATTTGAATCTGTTTCTAGTACTTCTGTTTCTTCCTGTTCTCTCCTCTCATCCCTGTTCGTTAGTGCTTTTATTTTGAGTTTTTCTTAGGTTCCTTTTATCCTTATTTTCTTAGAAAATTTATCTTTAGTTACTTCAGAGTTAGTCCTTACTCTTCTCATTTAGGATTGTTTTCTGTCTAGTCTTCTCTCCTGTTAATTCCTTTGTTTTTCTTTTCTGTTTCTGCTGATTGCCTCCACCTGCTCTCTCCCTCTCACCTGCAACTGCTTTCTACTAGTTAGTCCTCTGTCTTCTCCTTGTCACTTCCACTCCCTCAGTGTATTTAAGCTCTCTGGTTCCTTCTGTTCCCTGCTGATTTGTCCTTCTACATTCGCCGTGTCTGTCCCAGCATTTATGCCCATGTCCTCAGTCCAACCTTGTAAATTCTTATTTACCTTCATTAAATTCTACTCATCGTACACATTTCTCTGCATTTCCTTACACGAACACGACACATTGATGGATGGGTGGATGGGATTGAAAGACAGAACATTTATTAAAAGTAGATTTACCATACTCTTTGGATAATTACAGTAGATCACTCAATAAACATTACATCGCTGATTTACAAAATCACAAAGGTGATATCGTCCTGCTGACCTGGATATGTGAAGTACAGATATAACAGACAGTTAAAGGGGTATGGGAGAACAACCACAAACATCATAAAATTACACGTTACCCCAGCCATACCCCACCATGGGAGAATCTTTATAATGAATAACAAGTAATATGTTCCTTGTGGTAGCTTTGAAAATTATTGTGACACAGAACTTCTCTGAAAAAAATAAATACTGGCAAAACTACTGAAAGTTATTCCAACTTTTGATATGATGGTGTTCCTCCAAATCAGCCTTTTCAAATAAATATTTTTCTTTTTCTTTTCTTTTATACCATTTGCTCAACACATAAGCATGATAACTGTAACAGACTAAAAGCAGTGATGTTATTAACTTGATCAATCAATGGCATAAAACAAGTTTTACTATAACACATGAAAGACAAATCTGTATACCTTGCAGTAACTTTCAGACATTCCTGTAAAAATCCGTGGCTACTGGACTCAAATTAACATAGCACAGCAATCCTTTGCAGAGTCGAGCCAGGAGGACTACAAACGCAAAGGTCTCCAACACGGCATTCCAGAAAGCAAACGTGTACAGGCTTTTATTACAGTAAAGGCCATCAGCAGCTGAGGGGTCGTAGTTTGGCTGATAGACAGAGAAAATCCAAACGTCGCCTAAAAAGTACATAGGACAAAAGCAGAAAGTTAGATTATGGAAAATGTCAGATTTATTTTATTCATAGAGCACATTTTAAAATGTACCAGTTGCACTAAAATTCTGTACAAAAAAAATCAAGCAAAGCTGCAAAAATAAATATTATTAGACGGAAATACAGAGTGAAGTGGTGGGTCTCGAATAATGCTTTCTACAGAGTGAGCAAGTTGTAAAAGGCTGGTTTATTTAAAAGCTTATTTTGAATCACAGATATATTTGTCTGCCATTTGCACAGGAAATCCTATGATTATTAAAAATGGCCTCAAACAGTAAATAAAGAATGGGAAATAAGTTATAATGAACCCCTTGAGGAGCTCCACATTTAACCAACAGAAGATGAAGGATAGTTTTGTATATTGACTCAAAGTGTCTGTTAGTTGTGACAGCCAGGAGCAAAACAGTACCCTTTCAAATAAACTGTATAGCAGAAAGCATTTAAGAAAAATTTTCATACATTTCCTCAGTACCTAACAGGATCCAAGCAAAGATAAACAGGCCCAAAAAGCCCTGCAAACAGGCCTTGAAGCCTCTGGGAGGCTCTCGCAGACGAGCAGCATCATTCTCGCAGGGGAGGGTCACAAACAAAATCATCACCAGGGGGAACAAAGCCATCCCTAACAGATATTTGGGGATGTTCGGCTGCTGAGGGCAGTCCTGGAGATACACAAGACCTGTCGACAGATGGTGAGTTCAGAAAGTGCTGTTTAAATAGCATAGAACAAGATTACATGTTGGAGAAAAAGGAGTTTACCAACCGAAGATCACCCGAGCTACAGTGAGGACAGTCCATATTACTGCAGTTGCAACTGTAACAGGCATTCCATTAGTTTTGACTCTGTTATAGTTACCTGTATAACAATACTGTTAAGAACAGAAATCAACACAAAATTCTGACAAACCACCTAAAAACAAAGCAACTAAATCAACATTATCTGTATAATTAACCCACTGTGAATAAGAGAACACTAGTACCCCTGGTATATTTCAATGTAAGGTAATCCTAAAGTTCTGACAAGATATTCCTGTCTTGAGGAAGGTAGAAATAATTTTTCATATGCCATTTTTTAAAATAAAATATAAATAAAAACAATCATTCTTGTTGTTTAAAATTAACATCGCTTTCACATTGTTATATTATCTTCTAAGACATGACTGACATTACTCCGCTTTAGGCGCTAGTTTTTCTTCACAGCAAAGTAGTTTCACTTCTTACTGCAGATGAGCGTCCATAGCCAGATTGTTTCGGGCTGTTTTGCATGGTTTTCTGGGCATGCGGAAGTTGCTAAGCAGACTAACCAGAAACATATGTCGTTGGTGGACAAAAGTGTTTCCAATGCAACAAAAATATCAACTAATTAACTGAATCTGCTTAACACCAAATATTATACCTTTACCAGAGGTGGGTAGTAACTAGTTACATTTATTTAGTCACATTTACTTGAGTAACTCTTTGGGGAAGAAAATTACTTTCAAGAGTAGTTTTGCTATGCTGTACTTTTACTTTTACTTTTACTTGAGTAATATTATCATGAAGTTTCACTCATCGCTCTTACTTGAGTAAAATGTCTGGATAAATCAAGTGAATATATAGTAAACACTATAAATTGTCACTGGAAATACTTTTTACCTTGTTCTAAGATATATATTTTTTATTACCTACTGTAAGTATTGGTATTATATTGAAAACATTGACTTAGAAAAGTCTTTCTTCTGCCTAAAATGTGCTATTATGTAATGTTATTTATTTGTATCTTTTTTTTTCATTTTAGTCTTTAAAATACCAGAATTGGCCCATAGCTTCATATTTTTGTCTGTCTGATGACATAGTTTTTAAAATATTAGATCAGATGTTACTCAGTACTCAAGTAGCCTTTTTACCAATTACTTTTTTACTCTTACTCGAGTAATTTTTTGGTTGGCTACTTTTTACCTTTACTTGAGTAAAAATACGTTGAAGTAGCCCTACTCTTACTTGAGTACAGTTTTTGGGTACACTACCCACCTATGATCTTCACACATTGTTAGAAGGCAGCTAAGATATTTGTGTTGAAGAGCTTTGGCCTATAAACTATAATGCTTTTAATGCTATTACCTGACAGTCTTGGGGGTCTTGGTGGCGGAGGGACCAGCTGAAGCCTCCACACGGTTCCAACAGTTACTGTCACTGGATGGCCTGTAGATGGCGCTAAGTATGGGAGTATTTATTGCTTTACTGGGGTCTTGATTTCATCAAATAACAAGGCTCAACACTTTTTTGCTATGTACGGTGTGCTCTTAGGCAGAATAAAGCAAACTATGCTAAACAATACATATATCTGAACATATGACAAAAGCTAGTACACTCTGATCTCAGTCTCTAAGTGTGCATGTAGGCTTGAAATAAATTAACCATAGACATCAAACACACAAATATGACCATGTTCAGTACTTTGAGAACAGGGATTCTTGTGTTCCCATCTATATTGAGCCTGCATCATATGGTAGACTACTGTTTACAAGCACACATTCCCAACCTTTCCTCAAAATAATAAGCTATCCGATGAAGATTCTCTGTGTGATCTAATGACTAAATATACAGTTTCTGTATGATATGGTAAGATCTTTCACTTGCCTGCCATTTGTCTGGAAAACACTTCCTTTCTCTGAACCAGACCGCTCAGATGATTTAGGTTATACACATAAAAGCTGTCGAGAACAAAGGGAGATTTCCTCTATCAGCTTATTTTTGTTTTCTGGTTGGTTTTTATCTTGATGAGCCTGTTAAAAAAATGCTTTCGATAGGCTGGCAAACCATACAAAAAAGAAAGTAAAAAAAAGAAAGTAAAAGTAAACCTATTCTCTGAGTCTCCAATATCACAGAGAATTTACAGAGGTTAAATATTTGCACGGAAGTCATCCATTAAAAAGTGAATAAAGTATACTGTTTAAAAAAATTAAGGGAACACTTAAACAACACAATGTAACTCAGAGTCAATCCCACTTCTGTAAAATCAAACTGTCCACTTAAGAAGCAACACTGATTGACAATCAATTTCACATGCTGTTGTAAAAATGGAATAGACAGCAGGTGGAAATTAAAGGCAATTTGCAAGACACCCTGAATAAAGGAGTGGTTCTGCAGGTGGTGACCACAGACCACTTCTCAGTTCCTATGCTTTCTGGCTGATGTTCTGGTCACTTTTGAATGCTGGTGGTGCTTTCACTCTAGTGGTAGCATGAGACGTAGTCTACAACCCACACAAGTGGCTCGGGTAGTGCAGCTCATCCAGGATGGCACATCAAAACGAGCTGTGGCAAGAAGGTTTGTTGTGTCTGTCAGCGTAGTGTCCAGAGCATGGAGGCGCTACCAGGAGACAGACCATTACATCAGGAGATGTGGAGGAGACCGTAGGGCAACAACAAAACAGCAGGACTGGTACCTCCACCTCTGTGCAAGAAGGAACAGGAGGAGCACTGCCAGAGCCCGGCAAAAGGACCTCCAGCAGGTCACAAATGTGCATGTGTCTGCTCAGTCAGAAACAGACTCCATGAGGGTGGTATGAGGGCCCGACATCCACAGGTGGGGGTCGCGCTTACACCACAACACCTTGCAGGATGTTTGGCATTTGCCAGAGAACTCCAAGATTGGCAAATTCGCCACTGGCTCCCTGTGCTTCACATATGAAAGCAGGTTCACACAGAAAACATGTGAGAGACGTGACAGAGTCTGGAGTCGCCGTGGAGAACGTTCTGCTGCCTGCAACATCCTCCAGCATGACCTGTTTGGCAGTGGGTGGTAATGGGTGGTAATGGTGTGGGGTGGCATTTCTTTGGGGTTCGAACATCCCTCCATGTGGTCACCAGAGGTAGCCTGACTGCCATTAAGTACCGAGATGAGATCCTCAGACCCCTTGTGAGACCATATGCTGGTGCGGTTGGCCCTGGGTTCCTCCTGATTCAAGACAATGCTAGACCTCATGTGGCTGTAGGGTGTCAGCAGTTCCTGCAAGAGGAAGGCTTTGATGCTATGGACTGGCCCGCCCTTTCCCCAGATATGAATCCAATTGAGCACATGTGGGACATCATGTCTCGGTCCATCCACCAACGCCACGTTGCACCACAGACTTTCCAGGAGTTGCCGGATGCTTTAGTCCAGGTCTGGGAGGAGATCATCACCATCCGACCATCAGGAGCATGCCCAGGCATTGTAGGGAGCTCATACAGGCACGTGGAGACCACATACTCTACTGAGCCTCATTTTGACTTGTTTTAAGGACATTACATCAAAGTTGGATCAGCCTTTAGTGGGTTTTTCCACTTTAATTTTGAGTGTGACTCCAAATCCAGGCCTCATGGGTTGATAAAATTGATTTCCATTGATAAGTTTTGTGTGATTTTGTTGTCAGCACATTCAACTATGAAAAGACCAAAGTATTTTATAAGAATATTTCATTCATTCAGATCTAGGATGCGGTACTTTAGTGTTCACTTAATTCTTTTGAGCAGTGTATATGGTGTTGTACCTCCTTGCCTCTTTAAAACCCTAGGAAAGGGCTGTTTTTTCACTGAAGAACCAACCAGATGGAAAGGTTGGCATGCTGGTATTACAGTAGTCAGTAAGATTAAGTCTTTGTGAGTTTGGGACTCATACAGGGTTCCCCAGTTCTGTTCATGATCTTTGTGGATAGAATGCCAAGTCCCAGCAGGGACCTCTGGTAGATGCTGGCACTAGTGCCAACTCAACATCTATCTAAATGGTCCTCACCGGGAGAGAGAGGGGGGCTGCCATCTTTGGATGGGGAATGAACGAATGGCTCAAGTGGAGGAATTTATACATCCTGGTGTCTGGTTAACAAATGACGGTAGAGTAGCGATTTGTTGGGAGACCAGGGCAACTTCTAAAATTATGGGGAGGCTGTTCTGTTCTGTACCCCAGATAAAATATGAGATTCCTCCAAAGGGTGGCTACCTCAGAGATAGGGCGAGGAGCTCCGTCATCTAGAGGAAACTCGATGTAGAGCCGCTGCTTCTCTGCATCAAAAGGAGTCGGTTAAGGTTGGTTCTGGCATCTGATCAGGATTCCCCTTTTTGGAGGATTTTTATTGGTATGTCCCACTGGGATGTGACGCCCTTGTAGGAACATGTTTTGGAATGTCCCACTTAGAGAAGACTTTGGGACAGACCAAGGACCCACTGGAGAGTTTGTATCACAAGGTGGAGATGATTACATCATCAGTTTTTAGGCAGCAAAAAGCAAAGAAATCTATAACTTAAATCGGGTTTTTATAGTAACTATGTTAATAAATCTAGCTAACAATAAGATATTAACAAGTGAAACCACTCGCTAACATCCCAGTCTCTTTTGACCCTATAAATGTTTGTCGCCAAATTAAAATAAGGGAAAATTGTAGCTTTTAAAGAGCCCACAGTAATTAAACTCCATGTATTTCTATTGGAAGAATGATTTTTTAGAAAATATTTTGAAAAAGGTATAAAAACTGTAATTATGTGATGTCAGTCATAATATCCCAAAGGAGTTGAACATTTTGATGTTTGAAAGGTTGAAATAGCAGAAGATTACAGAGGTGGTTGCAGGCCAAAAAAAAAAAAAAATAGAGCAGATTTAAGATGTCAGCAGTACCATTTATTGAATTAAAAAAATGCCTTTAAAGTCACCCATTATGTTTTAAATGGGTAATGATTAACTTGTTGTTTTCAAATCTAAAAGTCTGCATCTGTCTAATTTTTAAATCAACGAAATATTTCCAATTACTTGATTAAAGTGTGTCGTTTTTTGTGTTTCTTTTCATTCTGTATCTTTAGAAACCAATCACTTATTAAGACAACAATCCGGCACGTGGGTGTGTACAGACACTCAGATCGAACAACCACAGTTATAATAAGCTCACAGGGTGTCTAATGGTGTACAGCAGTAGAAACCCCGCAAACAAGCCCATCTGTCTAAGTTCTGTTTAGTTCGGGCTTCATGTTCTTCTACTCTGTCATTCTGTTTCAGACTGTTTCCTCTCTTAAAGATTTCCATCTTTGTTTTACTTCTATCAGCTATCAGGCAGGTGAAAATATCTGATTAGAATAGCCACACTGACTCTTGGCCTTTGTTCCCTCTCTCCTTCCTGCTGTAACCGTCACTGTGTTTGACTTTCACCTCGTCAGAGTCAGAGGTGATCTCCTCTCTCGTTCACAGCCTTTCATGGTTTCACGCAGTTTTCCTTCACTTGATTTCAGCTCCAAGAGGTGATCAGAGAAGAGAGAGCAGACAAATCGTTCGGGTTAAGGAACAGACAGAAAATAAATCTGACAGGATGTGTTGTACTGGAAAGTGTGCCCGCCTGGTGGGCCTGATACTGCTGCCGTCGGCCTTTATCTGCATGATCTCCAACCTGCTGCTCTTCTTCCCCAGTGGGGAGAGACTGGATAATGGAAATATCTCCCTGCAGGTCTGGCTCATGGGGGGGCTCATTGGAGGAGGCCTCTTTGTGAGTATCGATATGAAGTTTTATACAGTTGTTAAGTTTATTTATTGGGTCTTTAACTTTGCCTCGTGTAAACTTGTAAATTCAATTTTCCTGCTTTCATGGAGTTTTATTGAGGAGCTTCAGAGAATAATAATTATTCCTATAAGTAGAAGATAATTTAGTAATTTAATCCTGTCATTTTGTTCTTGTAAAATCTTTCTGTTTATTGCTACAATTGAGTTTAATTGTAGAAAAAACGTAATTTATTGCTTCCTCATCCTGTGAATAACCCATCATGAAAATATCAAAATTCCAAACAAATTTCAACAACAGCAAAAAAATGAAAATGCGATTGTTAAGCAAGATAAAACTCATAAATAAAAAATTCTAGTTCAGACGAACTTTTCTTATATGAAGACTTATTTGAAAAATAATTCCAAACTACAAATAAAAGCATTTCCAAACACATGAAGGATTTATTGTAGTTTTGCTGTTTTTGTTTGTTAGCAAAATTACTTTGCATATAAAATTAAAATGACTACTGACTAGTACTAGTCAGTTTCTAAAATTCTTAGACCAAAACCCATAAGACAATATAAGTAAAATAAACAAAACCTACATTTTGTGTATTTGTTTGTTTTGTTTTATTACAGTATTACAAATTTATGGATACAAAAATCAGCAGCAGTACAGTAAAATCTGACAATCTCCAAATCGGGAAGAATATTATATAATCACAGCTACGGCTTTGTCAATATAATATAATATAATATAATATAATATAATATAATATAATATAATATAATATAATATAATATAATATAATATAATATAATATAATATAATATAATATAATATAATATAATATAATATAATATAATATAATATAATATAATATAATATAATATGTTGTCACCCATACACAAGAATAAACATTCTATCTAAATAGATAAATTAACTCCCTGTCTTTCTAGCTTCAACCTTTACTTGATGTGCCATATCTTTGCTCTGTGATTCAAACTGCTTGCTTGAACAGTACTTGAGGTTGCATTTCAGGTAGATCCCACAAACAGAAATATAATAAGTCCTCTCTGTGCTTCTCACTCTGTGAACTTCCTCATGGCTCTCTGTATGTATGGCCGCTTCTTATCAGAACAATCTTCATCATTTATTAAAACTGTATAGAAGTGAGATTGTTAATGAGGAAATTCTTATTTAAAATGAATTTAACAATGAACCATTCCCTGCACATGTCCACTTATCATGTGAGTTAGCATTGGGGTGTGTCTATGTATGGCAGCAGTTCTTCTGTGGTTACAAAATTGCAGTTGACTTCTACATTTGGCATTTAAATGACTAACCTTAAAAGTTTAGTCATTTAAATGCCAAATGTTTTATATGCAAAACATTTAACATTGTTTGATCCAATAATGACAAGCAACTGCTATTTTATATTGTAGCTCCTTATAGAAAACCATGTTTGATCTTCTCCACGTCTGGTGGAAAATACCCACACGTATTCATCAGTCTGTGAGCGACCATGGACACTATCTCAACATTCAGAGGCTACATTATTAATTCATAAATATTTAATCTAACAAAACAATGAGTGCCACCTCAGACTACTGTGGGGGATTTTTTTCCCCATACGATAATAACATCTGAAAAAAACCAAGGAAGTTCAAATCCTTTTCCCTTTCCTACCTCTAACTGTGTGGATGTCAGGTTCCAGTTAGGTACAACTGGCTTCAGGATTCCCAAATATTTGCTTAAAGAGATAAGAACACACAGTCTTATGCATTTACTGGGGTCTGTTTGATGTTGGCATTAACTGTAGTCTCCTACCTTAAGCCTTTACCATCACAAGTGCTATCAAGTCCTTCTTGTAACTTAAACCTAATCCTGAAGACGAATTTAATCATAAAACAGAACGTTAAATATGTACAGTTTATCTTTCCAGCCCACAGTTGAAAGAGGTAACATATACATAAACATATACATTATAAATATATTTAGAATTTTCAAGACACACTGAACATTTTTTTTCTCAAAAAATCCCTTTTTTTAGATAATAATGTTGATATTTGTCTTTGTACCTTTACAGATGCTGTGCCCGAGCTGTTCGGCTATCAGAGCCGGGGGCAAGGGTTGCTGTGGAAAAGGCTGCTGTGGCAATCGCTGCAGAGTGAGTGGAGATACAAAGTAGGCGTAATTGTGGGGAGTAGTCTGATAATGAAGCCTGGTAAAGTTACTCAGCGTATTTACAACCAAGAAATATGCAGCTACATGCTTAAGCTTTCGGTAACAGCAATAGCTATTATAGTAATAACAACAACCATTGGTACAACTATTGCTTTACAGAAAACGTACACAAAACTATTTCTTGCCTTATTAGTGCACTCTATGGTCATTTTTTGTACCTTATTGTTTTATTATTATTTTCTAATATATTTTATTTTTCTTATCTGTGTTTTTATCTTATATTATTAGACACTAGAGAGAGAGAGAGAGACAGTGTATCTTGGTTTGTCTGTGTGTTCAACACATAGAGTGAACTGACAGTAAAGTCTCTTTGAATCTTTTACTAAATATATTTTGAAGAACTGATACCGTTTAACAATTTTTTTACAGCACATATCCTAATTTATCAAAAACTACACTATTAAATCAAATGTTCTGGAGCCATTCAGTCTGAAAAGTTAAGCAGCAGTCTAAAACAGGATATGCCTTTTGGTTTTTAACATCCTGATTATTTTTAAGCATGCATACTTTTGTTTGTTGCTTGAACATATTCTGAGAGCGTAAAATACTACTTTTAAGTCAAGTAAGAATAAAGAAAATATTTTTTATTGCAATTAGCCTTTGTTATAAAAAATTAATTTACATATATATAATACGGTCATGATGCAAAGAAAGTACACTCACTCTCTTTTAAATCTAGCCTTTTACTCCCTAGATTCTTCAGTTATTTCTATATAGTGTATGAAAATGCACAACATTGTAATTATTCATTCAACACAAATTGAGGCAAAGGGGGAAAACTGGTTGTGAAAACTAAAAATAATTGCTCATCGAACCTCATTTAATAGTAGTCTGCTGTTTGGGATCATTATCCTGCTCCAGTTTGGGTCATACTTCAGCAGTTTGGCAGATGGCCTTACATTTGACTATGGAATACTTCTGTATTCTAAAGAGTTAATTAGAGACTTAATGACTGCAGGAGCCCTGGTTTTTGTTTGTAAAGCAAGCCCAAATCCTCACCCCTCCACCACCGTGCTTCACAGTTACTGAGGTTTTTGCACTGATACGCAATTTGGTTGTCAAGGTACTCTGTGTTATGGCCAAACATTTGATCCCATCTGTCCAAATGACCTACATTGACCCATCTATTACTCTTAGGGTTTCTGCAGCTTCTCTGACCAATACATGATTGGACTTAAGGGGGGATTAACTGGTCTTGTTACCATTCCCACGCTGACGGACAACAACAATGGCTTATTTAAGATGATTGCAGATGTCTGTCCTTCTCTGAATTGTATTAAAACATGTACATATGCTCGAGAGCTGGACACACAGATGATGATCAGTTAATAAGGAGCTTTTCAATTTGATAGTCCTCCCTGCTGTTTTCCTTCTTACGATCTTGGTAATCAGCAAAGGTGAGCTTAGTTTTTCACACGCAACTTTTCCATTTTGAGAGTTTAAATGAAGGCAACTGGACTTTTCTTGTTGTCTTGAAAACATTTCGTCTCTCATCCAATCTTGAAACATTTTCAAGGCAACAAGAAAAGTTCAGTTGCCTTCATTTAATCTCTCAAGATTATCATGTCCTCGATGACTGAGAATCTACACCAACGTATAACTTTTCCATTTCTGCTTTATTTTTGTTTTAATATGAATGTCTGTTAAATCTGTGGAGTGTTTTCTACACTTAAGGATGAATATAAAATATTTGTCAAGACCTGGTAAAGACCAGATTGTTTTCGTTACCTGCTGATCTGCAAAGCCCTAGAATGGAAAGGGGGTGTACTTACTTTTGATGGTGACATTGTGAGGAAACTAGTTCCCCGGTTTTAGAATAATATGAAGTCCTTCCTGCAAATAAACCAGGTTGCGTGTGAGTTGTTGTGTTCCAGGGTATTTGCATACTGATTTGACCAAAACTCAGGGTTTAAAAGTTAATGAGCGAGATTCCCCCCCCCCCCCCCCCCCGAAAAACAAAAAAACCCCAAATGAACGCATCTTACAGATCAAAATACAGTTGTTTTAAATATCTTATGTCTCTTTCAGATGCTGAACTCAGTCTTGTCTTCTGCCTTCGGCCTCCTTGGGGGGATCTACTGCACCAGTGTGGCCTCAGCTGGGTTGGCAGTGGGACCTAAGTGCCGGGTTAATGGAGAATGGGAAAACCCATTTGAGGACAATACCAAGTGAGTATTCCCACCATCCTGCTTTCTCACTTGCATTAACAGCGATGACTGCTGCAACATCAGTCCTGCCTATGGGACCTTGAGAAGAGATAAATACATATTTCCATTTACAGTTCCTCCTTGTTCAGTTATCTCAGTGGTCTAATCGGTTATATAACTCTTATCAGAAAGAGAACACCTTTAGTTGTTGTTGGAAAAAGTTATAAATGCAGTAAGAATAACACCCAGCAGGAGGCACACTGAGCCAACAATTTATTTTTAAATAGACAACTTCTATTTCCAACGCAATCAAAATCCTAAAGAAAGAATATTTTAATACCCCATGTTGGCTCCCTATCTCTTGTTTCACAAATGCGAAACAGCAAAGCGCAATCTTGATGCCAATTATCTCAATGTCCATGAAGGCCCTTGGGCTAATAAAGTATGAGTTAATAAAAGACCCACCCAGTAATAATGTGATTGGCACCAGTGGTGAATTTCACAAGCGAGTATGACTTAACCCACCTGATCAGCACGATAAAACTGTCAAAGAAAAACTGAGCATGTTATAAATATCAGTGGAGGCGGCCACCTACTTTGACAAACATCACTATATTCACAGGAAGAGAACTAACCTTTATAATGCAATTCATGGAGAGATATTTAAACTTAGCCTCCATTGTTCTTTCTCCAGAAAACCCCGGTTTCCTCTTTGTTTTTGGTTTAGCCAGCACAGGATCCTTCTCAGTGCACACAGTGACCCAGTATTATCCTGAGTCCTGAGAAGACAACATGAAAAACAAGAACAGATTCCTTCTGATCACAAGACATATTGTTTGTCTGCACTGATTTTAAAATTGAAACAAAGCAGTTGTAGTTTTCTTTTAGAGCTCCCTCATATCTATGGACATCCTTGCCTGTGTTAAAATGAACCTGTTTTTCTTTAACAAACCTAACAAAAGAGGCCAATTTCTCGTAACAACAATTCAAAACAGAAAAGACAAGAGAACATAGCCTTCAGGAAAGTCAGATGTGTGTTGGTCTTCACAAGTCAGGAAATGACTACAAAGAAATGGGTCTTCGTCAAAAGTTGTCCACAACTGCAGTCAGAGAAGTAATTATAAAGATTAAAAGTTGGAACTGTGACAAACAAGGCTGGATAGGGACCCAGGTTTATCTTGATTGTTATGTACTGTGCAATGAGCAGGTAAGGGAGGTAAAAAAAGAGACCACGGTTTAATATTATAGATCTGCAGAACAGTATCATCTTTGGGTGACCACCAGAAGCCATCTAAACGCCTGCTGGTTGTTTAGGAGGCATGTCAGGATAGAGCATTTTCAGCCCTACCATTACAAATGTAAACATGTGGAGTTTGATTAACTCTACTAGGACTTTAGATAGAACTACAGTCGACCTCCAGTATTTGCAGGGGTTGGGACCACAGTTGGCCGGGAAAAGCTGAAATCCATGAATACTTGAGATCACTCTGAAAACGCTTAGCCCATAACTGCCTATTTAAAAATTCAAACAATTAATATTTATTGATACACACAGTGGAAACCGTCTTGGCACTACCGGAGAAACAAACTTCTACAGTCTTCCTTATGTCCGCTGTTGAGGGTACAGCCAATCAGCAACAAGGAAAAAAATTGCTCTCCTGCATTGGCTGCTTTGCAAACAGCAGCCCATAGTGTGTCAACTAGTCTTTTCAATAGTTTGGATATGGTCTATGAAAAAAACCTTTGAATAGGTGAATTTAATCATTTGAAGTTACATTCCACAGAAAAATGTAAAACCACAAATAGGCAATGGTCCACTTTAGGTGCTTTGGTCAGATGAGACTATTGAGCTTCTCTAGGTGGGTCATCCACAAAACACATTTTTAATGTGAGAAAATGCACCTCATGCCCCTGTTAAGTATGGAGGAGGGTCTATGATGGTGTGAGCCTGCTTCCCTTCTACAGACCATGGGGAACCTTCCTGGAATGCATGGCATCATCAACTTTGTCAAATACCAGGACATTTTAAAGGAGTCATAACCTAGTATTACCTTGGATACCCACACTCTATTATAGTCTTTCAGGCTCTTCTAAAAAAGAAAAGTTGAAAAAAAGGGAAAAAAATAAACACAGAGCTCCTCTGACCCTAATTTCTGAAGGCATTATTGTCTCGCGAAATCTGATGCAATATTTTGGCTGTCGTGGACGGGCATTGTAATAATCCAAATGAGTGATTGGTTCGAGCTGATAGAAAGGCAACAGCAACTCAAATAACCACTCGTTACAACCAAGGTATGCAGAAGAGCATCTCTGAATGTACAACACGTCAAACCTTGAGGCAGATTGGCTACAACAGCAGAAGACCACACCGGGTGCCACTCCTGTCAGCTAAGAACAGGAAACTGAGGCTACAGTTCACACAGGCTCACCAAAATTGGACAATAGAAGATTGGAAAAATGTTGCCTGGTCTGATGAGTCTTGATTTCTGCTGCGACATTCGGATGGTAGGGTCAGAATTTGGCGTCTACAACATGAAAGCATGGATCCATCCTGCCTTGTATCAACAGTTCAGGCTGCTGGTGGGGGTGTAATGGTGTGGGGGACATTTTCTTGGCACAGTTTGGGCCCCTTAGTACCAATTGAGCATATATATATATATATATATATATATATATATATATATATATATATATATATATATATATATATATATATATATATATATATACACATGTTCCTTCAAGAAGAAGGAACATGAGAAACTTGAGAAATACCAAGGGCTCTGAGAGGAGCAAGAGAAGGCATGGAAGGTGAAGGTGACAGTAGTCCCCGTGGTAATCGGAGCACTCGGGGCAGTGACCCCCAAACTGGAGGAATGGCTTCAGCAGATTCCTGGAAGAACCTCAGACATCTAAGTCCAGAAAAGTGCAGTACTTGGAACAGCAAAGATATTGCGCAGGAACCTCCCAGGCCTTTGAGGACCCGAGCTATATATACAGTATAGTGCTGTAACTAGTATTTCTGATGTATTCTTATGTATTGCAGGCTGATATGAATCCTGATTAAAAATTTGTTAGAATATTGCTATCTGACAAAAATTGCTTTAGAACATCACTCTGTGGAATTTTCATGGAAAGACCACTTTGATTATCTTCCAATAATGTGGTCAAGATCACAGTGTTCCAGTGTAAGTGTTCCTAAATCTAGTTTTAGAGCTCTTAAATTGATCCATATTGTCTTTGATTTAAAACAAATGTCCTCTAACCTGCTCATTTCTCTTTTTCCTCTACATATTTTGTGTTCCATTAGGGTTCTTTGTAAGACATTGTCTATAACTAAATCCCTCCAGAATATCCCTTCTCATCCCAAACCTTACATGTTACACATTGTTGCATCAGTGTTGTCTGTCCTGAACACTCCTCTGCTTTTCTCTTTCTCAGGTATGATGGCAGCTATCTTGGAAACCAGACCCTGTGGTCAATCTGCGAGTACCCTAAAGATATAGTACTGTGGCACGTTGTGCTGTTCTCCATACTGCTGGGAATGGGGCTGCTGCAGATGGTGCTCTGTGGCATCCAGGTGATCAACGGCTGCATTGGATGCATCTGCGGCGACTGTCGGGGCAGCAAAGATGTAGGTGAAATCTGCACTTAAACAAAAACATAAAATCGATTTAAAAGAGTGTTAACCAATTCCTTAAAATTTCCCTTTTACTTAAAAGAAACTTTCCAAGTACCAGAGGTAATAAAGAGGTTAAAAGGGCGAGGACCATCAACATGAGCTACATGCATTTGTTTGTAACAGTGAGGCAACAAAGGAACTGTTTCTTTGTTATTGTTGTCATTACACTTTTGAGTTCACATTAAATCAGCTCTGAAGGGAAACAAGAAGCAAAAAATGGGTTAATGAGTTTTAATTCAGTGCCAATTCTGTGTTTGTCAGTGAAATGGCTGTTAGCAATATTTGTTGCGCTAAAAAACATCTGAACTGCTCACATTCATTGTCATATTTTACACAGGACAGCTGACAAGATTAGTTTAACGAAATAAAGTTCTAGTAAATAAAACCTTTAAGGACTTATTAGTCTGTAGCAAATTTTACCAGAAACAAACAGAATCTAATACAGACAACTGGGCGAGAAATACAGTATCTTGTATAATACACTAACCTATTGTCCAGTTTCATTTTTTGAAGAGTGAATGTCAGTATTGCTCTATTTTATTTCTGAACAACTGAACATTTGAATACATATGACTGTTTTATGATTACACTTGTTATGCTTCTAAAAGTAAAATTATTTAATTTATTTTTCCCTGTAAAAAGCCTTATGGATGCACACAATGCAGAAGAGCAGCACAGCAAACCACAACTAGTCGAATCATCCAAAGGGGATTCGAATCAAAATAATTAAAAATAGCGAGAAAATCTTATACATGGTATTTATTTGATTATTTATCTATATATGTTAATCAAAATGACCTAACTACTAAGATAAATGAATTGACATTGGTAAGGTAAGGTATATATATATATATATATATATATATGTGTGTGTGTGTGTGTGTATATAATGGTAATATTGGCTGATTGTCATTTTGATAATGTTCAGTTGATTTTACAGCAAAGTTCAGCCTTGGACAGTTCTTAGTCTCTCCCAGTGTTGTTTTGTGGTTCAGCAGCTGAAAAACTTGCCAACCCTTTGGCTGATGGTGATATGGGTCATATTTTGTTAGGAACAAACAAATAAGGGAGTTTTTGCTGGATGAGTTGATGTTTCATGTTGTTACTACGTACATTAACCTAGAAAAATGTCAGAGTTTGCTTTATATTGTGAAAATACAAATCTTTCAGTGAATTTATCAACAAAGATACTAGAATGTTTAGCTTGCTAAAAAAACATACATTTTAAATTCAGTAATTTGAATGAAATTGTCTGTCTTTCAAAAAAAATTCCTTTATTGTGAAGGATTTCTTTCCATGCCACAAAATAAGTAATTTTAGAGCTCTGAAGAAACACATGAAAACAAGTCAAATATTAATTAGATTCAGAAAGAAGCCTGTCTGTACTGCTTCAAGATTAAAAGTTACCTGTCAGCTCTGACATCAATGGGTAAAACATCACATAGTGATGTCCTACAGTGGTTACATAATCATGAACTGTCAACACATTCATGAGTGAACTGTACCATTAAAGGTCTACATATTGACACCCAGCTCACATTTATTAACAGGTCTTAAGCTTAACTGAAAGCTTCCTTCCTCTCAACGGAAGAAATAAAAATGTGACTTTTGTTACATTACAGGACGAGAGTGGACTGTAAAGGTGAAGAAGATAATCCTGAGGAAATCATCCATCACCAAAAAATGCCTCTGGGAATATTACAGCTCTGGGCTCAGATTTTTGTTGATATCCTTCAAAGTTTTTCTTTCCTTTTTATTTGTTGCAAAAAAGTTCACACTTTACTCCATTTAGTAAGTTTTATTTTTCTCTTGTTTATCGCCTGGTGTGTTTTGGTGGCAGATAATTACTGAATCCAATAAAGACTCCACATGATAGAATTAAGCAGTGTCTGCGCACTATTTCGTTTAGCTTTATGCCACAATGTTTATCAGTTGAATGGGACTGCATAAGACAAATTTAATCCAGTGGTTTAGGCTGGAATCATTAATACCATTCCAACAGGCACTTGGGTATATTATTTACTGACTAAAGGTGAAGAATTTATAAAACAAACCTCACAAGTATCATTTATGTTAGATCAGGCTTTCTTTCAGAAACATATGTTTCATGAATAACTTTGAAAGATATTTCACAAAAGATATTTCATATTTCAAAACATCTTGGCAACAAGCTGAGCTTCCTTTTTCCTCCATGACCTCTTCTGCAAAATAAGAAAGCAATTAAAAGATGGTCTAAGGCTGCTTTACAGAAGCTTTGCAGAAGTTTTTTTCTCGGCTCATTTAAAGGCCAGAAGGAAGGCAGAAAAGCCCCAATCAGAAAATAAATCAAAGTTTCTCAATCTTAATCACAAAATATAACGTAAATTCCAGCATAGTTTTTTTTAAATAGCTAATATTATAATATTGAAACCTAACATGTGAGTAAAGAATATTGTAACAACTTCATAATTTGTACATATCCTAAATTCATTCCAATTTAGATGTTATAAAAATATTTAACACTGGTGTTGAAATGACTCCTCAACTAATGAAAAGCCTGAAACTTTTTCCAGTGCTTCACTTGATTTGTGTGATTATGAACCACGTTTAATTCACCAGCACAGCTGCACAAAGTGCTAATCCGTCTATGATGCACAATGAAGGTAGACATTAAACCAAATGAACAAAATCCAGGGAAATATGCAAATATCTGAAGTTTTGGGACTAAATTCAGTTAAATCAAATATATTTTACAGCAAAACTAAGTTAGCAACCACAGAATGATGGCATCCATAAAGTCATTGTTCAAGCTGAAGGATGCGTTTTCGATTAAAATTTCTTCAAATCTTTATCATGAGATCAAAGAGTAGATGCAACATACTGAACTATCATCCATAAGCTGAGCTAAGAAAGCCCAGGGAAGGAATCCTGTGTTGAAAGACTTTTCTCCTTCTAGGCTGTTTTTGGATCTTCAACAAACCATTTTTTCATTTCTGTCATAAAAGAAAAGTTGGAGTCTGAATTGGACCCTTTTATGGTTTCTCAACATGTAGCTGTAATTTACACATACTCAGTACTTGTCTTCATGTCTACAGTTCCTGAAGCCACAGTAAAGTCTATGCTACAAGTCTGCAGAAGGTGTCAAAGAGTCCGAATTGAGGGCAGTTTGTAGCATGGTGGTGATAGAAGGTCATATTGTGTATTTACTGATGCAGACAAAACAGTTATTGTGTACAAACACCACATTGACGTCATTACCATCCTTCATTGGCTGAGATGTCGGGACTAGTAAGACAGAAAACAGAACCAAGCTAAAGTAAATAAAAACTGTGTTTCTAAATGGACATGGGATCATATAGTAATAAAAGCTCCAGTTCTACCAAAAAAATCTTATGTTTACACAAGAAATCCTGAACTAAACCTTTTACAAAAGTTCACTAAAACACAGAATGGCAGGTAGGGATTTAAATGCCAAACTGACTTATCTTCAGCCTCACTGCAGGGTTTCCTTTTCTGATTTCCAGTTTATTTTATTCAAAGAACTCATCAGTCTCGGCACTGTTCTTTTTTATGATCCATTGACTGATTGAAAAAATGGGGTGAGTTTTATGAGCATGTTCTAAACAACAGATCTACTGTAAAGAGTTATTACTTCGATTTGAGTTACTCTTGTAATATTTGAGTTATTATCATCACCTACCTGTAGAGTTTTATCTTCATTTAATGGGCTTTGATCTCTTTGCACAATACCGGGTTCTTTGAGTTCGACTTAAAACATTTTTTTCTAAAAGATGATGTCTGACAACCTGCTAAACCCAATAAGGAAGAATTTAGCTGAGACAATAATATAGCTGTTCATCCTGGCACAAGATCACTTAATCTCCTCACCAATTCATAGTGCCTTCTAATACTCATATGTCTTTTTGTTCCCATAATCATTTTCTACCGGTCAACTGTACTTAATCATGTTGTATCAGTTTGTTTTTACTTGTTGGTTGCAGTTGTAACCAGAGATTTACATACATACACTTTAAAAATATTGTTCATTTTCCTGTCAATGTTGGACATCAATTCATTAAAATGTCCTGCTTAGGCCAATTTGATCATCAACAATTTTTCTATTTGCTAAATTATAAAATAGTGAAAGAGAGAATTTAAATAAAATTCCAATTCAGAAAGTCTTGGTGTTTTTTTGTATTGGATGTCCTTCATCAAACTTCTCACAATAGTTTGCGGGTATTTTGGCCTTTTCCTCCAGAAAGAACATGTGTATCTGGGACAGTTTTGGAGGTCACCTTGCAAACACACTCACCTTTTGACCTCTGAAGTGTACTTGTCCAACCCTATAATGACGCTGCACCCTCGTACTTCACAGTTGGGATCGTGTTTTCTCAAAATGCATCTCCTTCCTGAACATTATAATGGCAGGACATTTCTATGTTGTGTATACTTGCATACAATTGTTTGAACAGATTAATTTGACACCTTCAGGCAAACATAATACACTGTTGTCTGTAGTTTATCTAAAATAATAAAACTGAGCCTGATTTAAAGTCAGACAGTGAGGTTGTGTTTATAATGCAGTTTATATCAATGTTTTGTTCCATCTGTAAGTATTGTGATGAACTACGAGGACCATCATAAAAATTCTCAAATCTCTGTATTATTATGACTGAATGCTGTATTCTGAACATTTTATTTTACAACCTATAGTAATAAATAGTTGTGTCTAATCCCTGTTTTGGTACGCTAACTAAAATATGGCAAATTATGACTCCTGGCCAAACTAAGATAACTATTAATTAGCTCCTTCGGGTAGCCATTATTTATTGGAGTCATGTATTTACTGAAGACTATGGGTAGATTTTTTTTAGAAAACTACATTCAGTCTCTGGTATTCAAAGCAGGTGTAAAACATCCCCAGGAGGGCCACAAACTGACAAATGTTTGGTAGGAAATGTCTATCTCATGGGAAAAGTTGCAGAGGAAAATAATAAAATTACACATTTATGAAAAGACAAATGGCTGAAATGACCTGCACTGAATCAAAATGAGACAATGACAAACATTAAAAGCATGTTTTAATTTTAAACTCTTCACTAGTGTAGATATTCAAGCTGCATACTTAATAATTTCTCTCCAACATGTTTCTTCTTATGAATATTGCAGAATATTGAGCACAAGCCACTAATATCTGAAATTTTTAACCATTGTCATCTTTCTCTCAAAAACTCAAAAGAAAGAGGTGTAATAGAGATAAAATTAAATTTGTCTTCACTTTGCAAAACAATATTAAAAATCTCTTTCACAGTTTTTTTCATGATGTATAAATGTTCAAAGCTCAAAGCGTTCTACACTGGAGCCACATTCACCCACTTGCACTCACAAACGCACACACATTTATCCACTGATACGCAGATTGGTAGGCAACTTGGAGTTAAGTGCTTTGTCCAGGGGGCACATCAACATGTGACAGGTGGAAGCTGGAATCAAACCCTCAACCCTCCGATTAAAAGAGAACTACTCTACCTAGCGACCCAATAATCCATGTGACATCCTGCTAGGACAAACGTCCATACACAAACATATTTGTGAACACAATCACAACTGCAGCTATGAAGCCTTTGTACCATCTGTACTGTCCCCTAACTGTGATTATCCAGTCTGGGACATTCTGGTCCTTGAATCTCTGTCACTTACTCATCCCACACTGTGCCCATGCAGTTAGACAGCCAGCTCTAACAGGATTACTGATCAAGACAGGGTCAAAAGGTCAGAGCGCCTCCTGTGGTCAATGGTGACAGTGCAGCTGCACAAACTCGACACTGAGTCTGCACAGGCAGCTCCTGTTAGTTTAGGTGCAGGTTAAGCTCATAATCTTTTGTTGCCATGGAGCAGCTTCTTAGTAATTGTTACCTAACTTTTAAGTTAAAACCCTGTTATAAAGCTGCATGTAGGTAAATATAGACAGAGTCTGCTGAGAGGCCAAATAACCCAAAGCTTTCAGAAAGGAAGAGACACCTCTCTGGGAGTACAGATGAATGCATCCCTGACCTAATGGTTTCATTAATAAGGTTTTCAAAGGGTGATTTTAATGCGGACTGAACCAAAATGAGGTCCCTGAGTGTCACAATAAAAATAAATATGTTTTGTCCTTTGATATTAAGCTAAAAAATACAAGAACTAAAGCAAAGGTTTGATTCCGAAAGCATGTATCTAATATAATATGTATATAATATGGATGGCCAGAAAACATGAAACTGGTGCACATGTCTGAATCTAGGATTTATTCTTATCCAAAGAGAGTGTAAATGCGGATATACACATACAGCCTCAATGATAGTTAGCTAAATCTCCTTAAGCATGTTGTAGAAATCGCATGCTTCTTGTTTTCTTTGGCAAAGTCCAAACATAGTTTGATCTTTGACCACTGTTCAAGGCTGAATTATTAATTTTAACTGGTTGCTGTACTGTCTGGCTGTTTGGAGATTTTCTAATAGAGTTGAGGTTGGCAGAACCTTAATGTGCACCAGTTTTATACCTTTTCAAAGCAGTTTTAAAGAGTAAGTTGGATTATTTGATTTCGCTTAAACACCCAGATCTGTTCAAGTTACAACTATCTTTCTAGCTGTTCATTTGAGGTTAAATTGAGGAAATTGGTGGTAATCTTCCCATTTCATCATTTCGTCCACTTTATACAATGTTACACTACTACTGTTAGGGAAAAACCCAACAGCATGATGCAGCCTTCACCATGTTTGACAGCTGGTACAAAGTTCTTAGATTTGAAAGCCTCTCATTGACTACACATCCTTCTTGTCATTGTGACCAAGCAGATAATTTTTTTGGGAAACATTTCAATTTTCAGTGATGCTTGAAGGTGTCTGTATTGAAGATGCTTCTTACTTGGTCAGCACTCTCTGATCCTGACTTATAGTGATGGGAATTCTTGCTGTTGTAGGAGAACCAGTTCTTACAGCTTGGCTCACTAAAAAGACATTTTTAGTTTCTTAAATTAATTTATCATCAAAATTAGTGTAAATTTATGTGTAAAATGAATTGGTCATCCACAAACATAGTTATATCAAATGTTTATTATTTATATGGCTTATTATATTCACCATGGAACAGAGTGCTACAAAAAAATAAATGTTAAAGTAAAGAAAACAAACTGAATGTATATGAAATATTTATAAACTGCAATGGCTGACAAAGACCAAGTTTTGAAAAGCTGGAAAGCTTTTTACTAGAACTGCGGCTCATTGAATAATCTAAAAACGCATGTTAAACAAACACAGTGCTCTGATTTGTTGTTCTCTACACCTCTTGGTGTTCAAAATCACCAAAAGATCATATTAGATAAATCTTGCATTATAAAGCATCTAGTGCCCAAAAGCTGGTTTGACTACTAATTACATCGACTATAGAGCACCATTCTGGTGAAATGATCTTGGGCTTATGTTGGGCTGACCAATCACAGATGTGCACTCTCCATTGCATTCGATGGATAGTAAAAAAAATTGGGCTCTACTCCATCCATCCTTGTTTGCCTGTCAGAGAGCCCTTGCATCGATGGATAATGGCGCTGTGTGTCTCCGCACCGACAGAGAAGTGTAAACTAGGCTTCAGGCTACATTCCCACTGCAGGTAATGATGCTAAATTCACATTCTTGATTAAATCTGATTTTTTTGGGGGGGGTTATTCACATTATAACTGAAATACGACAGCAAATAAGCTTAAGAGTGAACGGTTCATGGCCCTAAAGCGGCCCGCATGCGCAGAAGTAAACAAGACGTCATACACAAAGCGCTCTGTTTACGGAAGTAAAAATGGCGGCTACAGATGTTAGTGTTTTTGGCAATTCCTGTCCAGTCGGAACCATCAGAATTTTGACAAATTAATTAGAGAAAGAAGGACATTGAGAAAAAAAGAGAGCTCACACTTCAACAATGTCCTTTTGTGGAGCAGTCGCTGCTACCTCCGTACAGAGGTATGTGGATGTGGGGTCGGAACCAGGAGTGGTGGAGTTGTGATGTGAAGGGCTTCACTGACACAGAGTTCATCCACAATTTTAGGATGACAAGACATACCTTTGAATACCTCTGTCAGTGCCTCTCCTAAAGAATGTCAAGACAGGATATTCATCTCTGCCAATCCATACCTGAGTATGACTTACAAGACGGACATGTCCATTCAGACTGCAGTCGCTTTCAAAAACCTCAGATATGTATCTGATTTAGTGCCATGTATAAAAGTCACCTGGGTCGGATTTTTAAAAAATCGGATTTGTGCTGTTCAGACCGTCATAATAAAATCAGATATGAGTCGAATATGCTCAAAAAAGTCGTATTTGATGCGTTTTAGCCTGCAGTGTGAACGTAGCCGAAAAGCCGTTTAGTTCACAACCGACACGTCGCTACTGTCTTAAAAACACTTGCTTACAAGTTAGGGGGACACTTTGGGTCGGATGCTTTGAACCTGAACAGAATTGCGTGTTCCAACTGGAAAATGATCCTAAACACAAATCAAAACTGGTTTGGAAATGCTTAATATTAATCTCCTGGAATGGCCTGGAAATTTTCCCCAGTCAAAAAATTATAAATTATGCCCTAAAAGCAGGTTCATTGCATGAAACAAATATTTTAATAGATTTCAATCAATTCTACTTTAAAGAGTGATAAAATATTCAGCCTGAATCATGCTAGAAGCTTCTTAATGGCTACAGATACTATGGATTCTCTGCAACTTGTAAAGGGACAGTTTTACCAATATTCCCACTAATATATGATATATTTTTCCAAGTGTTAATGGTGACATATGTATGTTTTTAATGTACATATTTGTACCATTGTAATCTGTGAGGGTTATAGAAAACCTGTGATAAAATCTAACTGGTTTACAAATTACGTTGTTAAACGCATCAATAAAAGTTCAAATAAAATGTGGTGTTATTGCTGATAACGAGTTAAGAAGACCTGCACTGCAAAAAAATTTTTCTTTTTAGGTTGATTAGTTACATGTAACTAGCAACCTCAGTACATTTATTATAAGAAAAAAGTTATTAAGTTTGTGGTTTTTAAACTTTTTACTCTGTTTGAAAACGGTGAAAGGGTTAAATTGGTTTGCCAAACAGTGTGATCAGTTTTACTCACTGACCAGCCAGTGTTGTGTAGCCCTCTTATATAATATGCAGCACAAGGCGAGAAAGGAAGAAGTGTGAAGAATCTGGAATAAAAGAACAGTGGAACAAAAGGAGTAAAATGGTAATGGGGTCCTTTTCATTAGTTTTTCAGGCCAGTCTGAAAAGCCAGTGAAGAACTGACTGGTTTGAACCAGAGTAGTAAAAAAACATCAGGGCAGAATGACTTGAAAAAGTGAAATACTATGAACTTTATTTCACCTAACACTAATAAATATCTGCCCTGTTCCCTTTTTACTTCTGTTTTGGATGAAGTCTCATGTCTCAGTCATGCTGTAATCTGTGGCTTTACTCTCATTTTGACCAAAACACTCATATCTGATTGCGCAGCAGTGTCCACCACCCAGTAATTTGTTTTCAGACTCACTGTGAGTGACTCAGGCTGAGCCACAAAGTGGCTAGATGACCAAAACAAATAAATTTGGTTTCAGATTATGCCAACCTTTGATGGAAGTGTGACTTATCACCAAAAATGGATAGTTTGCACTTTTCTAATATCACGATGGAGAAAATGTTTAATACCTGTCAATGATAACCAACTTTGTTTTCAAAGCAGGTTGATACTATTACCAGCCATGCTTCAAGGTTTTTTAATGCACATTTTAAGACTATATTTGATAGCTGATTTTGGTCATCCTTGTGGGAGCACTGGTTGAACTGAAAGACCGATTTACACTTACAAAGTTTTGGGATTGTGGGTTGTTTGTTTCGGTTTGGTTAACATCTTCACACAGGAATCCAACAGAGGTCGCGGTGCAGACTGGAGCTGCAGCTCCTGCTGGAGGGTGGTTCCTGCACAACTGCTTGTCATCAAGGCTCATTACCTGATGGATAAGAGGAGCTGGGTGACAGTCTCTCAATGCCTGAGTGTTAATCCATGTGGTAACCCTGAGCCTTCTGAGTTTTCTTGTTCATGCTTCTCATTCTAGAATTAATATTTCCCTTTGTCCGTTCTAAGGTTTGCCTCAGTGAAACTACCTGGACCTGTTTGTTCATGTTCAGCTTTTGATTTCCTTGTGTCTACTAACCATCATGTTGTGCAGATTTATTGTGCATCAGGTCTGTACACATGGATTCTTATCTGTACTCTTTTCATAAACGTGCATTATTTTTACATCTTGTTGACTTTATTGGGTTAAAGGTTGATTCAGTCAGAGAGAAGCAGGAGGATCTCAACTAACACTCATGGAGACAAGCAACCTGAAAATCATGTAACCAACTCTTTGTTGCACAGCCTGTTATAAGTATGTGTTATATGTAATCACATTTCAAACAATTCTTTAATGTTTTTCTCTTGTTTTGCTTAGCCTACTTGAATTTCCAAACATTATGAAAGGTCTAAAACAGTCTGTTTGACAAGCAAAAAAGGTGTTAAGAATAATTTTAAATATATATCTAAGGGCTTCCTTTTAAAAACATTGCTCATAAACTTGCAGCCCAGCAAGACCCCTTCTGCTGCAGCTGTCAACACTACATCTGTGCATTTTTTGTGAAGCTCATTTCTTTATTATCTTGCAATACCTGTTTAAATTTAGTTAGATATACAGCAACCATGTGATTTAAACATTTCTAAGAAAATAATAAATAATAAATTAGCTTTGGAATTCATTGGTATCTTATCAAATTAAGTTCAGTGTGTCTGTGTGAGCAATAGAGGTTACACAGGCTGACAGCTCAACAGAACCAAACTAAAAAGACTGTAAAGCTTTAAGAACATCCAATAGCTTAATTCTCTCAAAAACTGTAACCGCTAAATACATTCCAAACTATTTGGATTTTAAGTGTCATGACATGAAAATGAAGCAGAGTTTTATATTTATTGTGTCATGATTAAGCTCCGTCAGTTTTTTTGGATTTATGAAACATGTGATCATCTTTATGCAAAATTCTTGCCACTGTACAAAATGTTCCAGATACTTGTGTATTGAGAAAGGTGTAGAAGAATTGGCCTGAGGGTGACAGAAATGTTGGAACCAGCCATAAGCGACCTCAGCCAGTTAGACCCAGCTTCAGAGTGGGCCTAAACAGCATCCTGCTGTGAGTGTGGGAACACACCGAGGGAGGAGGGAGGGAACTGGAGGGGGACATATGGTTAGAGGCAGACAAGCACAAAAGACTGGTTTGATCCTAAAACTCAAAATACTTCTCTCAGATAACGTTTTTTGCATTTAAAAACACAGAGGCTGGTTGGGTATTAACTAAATGTTTCATTTGTTTGTTTTATATAATCAGGATAGACCTTTGAGATTTAGAACCTCGATTACAAGAGTCTCCTGGCCAAGATGACAGCAACACACACACACACGCAAATACACACATTGTAAAACATGAGTAACTGATCATGTAAACAAAACACCTGAATAATCAGATGTGCTGATGTAATCAGCTGACTCCTCAGCAAAATTATCAATCAAAACATTTATATCCAGATGTTTAAACTTCAGAGTCTAAAACGGGTTTAAACTCACTCCATAAGGAGAATTCCTTCAGATTCAGCAGATTTTGGAGCTGATTTGAAGAACGAAGAGCAGAGTAGTTAATTGTTTTTTTACCCTTAGCTTGGTATCAGCAGTTTTTATTAACTATTTTTGTGTGTTTCTGGACTTTTTTGAAGGAAGTAAGATGTTAGATATGAAGGTAGAATGCCAAGAATGGCTTTATGAAGGGGGTTTGATCTTCACTCAAACCAAGCAAATCATTCAACTATGGAATAAAACATACAGTCAGGAATTAGTTAGGAAGTGTTTGATCAATCTTCAAACTCTGTAATAGACGTCACCAGTGAGATGTATTTAAGCACTGTAAAGAGGCATTTATATAAACAACATTTCGGTACCCAAGCAAAGTCATAAAAGTAGCTGAGACAAGTGTTCTCTTTACCTCAAAATAAAGATAAGATCAATTCCAAAGAATAAATTAAGCTTTAGCTTCAGTTTATTTTACCAGCTGCTTCCAATGGTACTTGAACAGAAGAATTCATCAATCAAGATTCATATTTCTATTTAAACACCAATCCAATCTATGAAACACCAAGAGTAGATAAAAGGTTTCAAAACTTTGATTTTGGAAAACAACATTATTTTGTTTTTTATATTTTAAAACTAGTTGAGAATTGCAGAAAGTCTACTCAACGTTATCAAAACACCGTAGCTGTTGAAGCATGTAATAAAGAGTGCATCTAATAGTATGTCGCTGTATTGTCAGCATAAAGATGAACGTTAGCTTTCGATTATCCTCCATCAAGACTGCTGATGTAGTAAATAAAAAAGAGCAGCCCCAGAACTGATCCTTGGGGAACGCTTTTAGCTGCAGTGATGCCTTCAAGATTTAAACACTGAGTTCCGTTGGAAAGATGATTTTCAAAAAATCTAGAACCTCCAACAGACCCGATGTGAATCACAAAACCAAAGCTCTCCTATTAAATATAGGATTTGTTTTTAGTTTTAAGTTTGAACAAAACACTTGTTGGATTCATTTTCAATGAAAAAATAATATTCTGTCAAAAATCCAGATTTTATTGATCAGTGGATCTGTTCATGACCTCATTGCTTAGCTGACAGCTCCTCTCTGTGCAATGGCTGTATGTATGATTACTTGAATGTGAAGGTTCTGAGATCTGATCACTATTTTGGTGGCAGGTGTAAAAGGTTGTTCTTAACAGGATCTAATTGATTTGAATTAGCCAGGACGCTGTCAGCTTTAAACTCAAACTAAAATCACTAAAATAATCAATGCATAAGATGGATGGCTCAATGTTTTTATTAGTATGATTTTGATGAGTTTGTGGAGTTGATTTGTTGATATTTACTACATAATGAAATCAATTTTTTTCAATCCAAAACCGGCACTTTTCATCTGTGTTAAATGCATAAAAGGGTCAACAGAAGGTTTACAGCTACAAATACTTCCTTTACTTCATTTGTTTCAGCTATGCATGAGTTGCTTTGATCAATATTTGAAGTTTTCTCTTATATTCCAGCCTCTAGGTCAGCTGAGCATGAACACATGGAGATTTAACTCCCAGAGGACCAATAACTGACCCAGGTTGTGGTTTCAGAAACGTGACAATCCTAGTTTCCACTTTTAGCTCACAGTGTCTGATATCACAAGAGCACTTGAGCCCAGTGTTTCAGTGCAGGTGGCATTAGATCCTGATACCTGAACTTATGTGAAGCTACAGATCCTGTTGTTGCCTCATTGTAATATTCCAGCCTCTGGCAGACTGACGGCACCTATCACACTTATCACCCTACAAGGACAGGAAGGAGCTGGAAGAATGCATCAAGTTGAGATTGCTGTAGAATCACTTCACAGGAATCGTCGTGCAAATGTAAACATCAATTAATAAAAAAAGAAAGAGATAACCTTTCATTTTAGTTGATAATATAAGCATTATTTAAGTTATTTCATTAAATTGAGCTTTTTTTCTTTTTAGAGGTCATGATAAGTTTAGCTAATTTGAATCTGGACCGAATGTACCGGCCTGCAGTTAATCATCACACAGATTTAAAATTAGAGACAATATTTCACTGAAGCACGCATGTCCTTCACCCACATCCACAGGTGTGAATCTGTTGTTGGGTGGAGAGCACATGCATCTGCTAAAGAGGAAAAACATGGATCTAGAGCTGCAATGAATAATCAGCTAGGAGCATAATCACCAGTCTGATCTTGTAACATCATTTGTGCCTTTCTTTATATTTCCTTCCATCAATCCAAACTTTTATTGGGATTTTATGTGATAGACCAGGACATAATTGGGAGATAAAAAAAATAAATGGTTTTCCCTTTATCCTGATAGCCCTTTATAAAACCAACTCAACCAAGCCTTCAGAATTCAGTTAATTAGTAAACAGGGTCCCCCCTGTGTGTAACTGAATCTCAGTATAAATCCAGCAGTCCTCTGAAGAGAAAATCAGTGAACATAAAGCCTAATGAAGACTCAGGACCACAGCAGACAGGTCAGGAATAAAACTGTCGAGAACTTCAAAGCAGAGGTTATAAACAATATCCCAAGCTTTGAAGATCTCACAGTGCTCTGATCAGTCCATCATATAAAATCAAATCAAATCAAACTTTTTTTATAAAGCGCTTTTTATACAAGAAATTGCATGACAAAGTGCTTTACAGATAAAAATGACCCAACATAAAACTACATTCCCATCCCTCCCCCACAGATTTAAAAGCATGGTCACAGTTATACCCCCTTCCCCCAACACAACTCCCATGTACACACAGTTAAAGGCAACAGTAAAAAAGGACATTGGGCCGACTGCAGATGAACCATGCAACAAAACGCCATCAGAGGAGCCATCTGCACCGGCAGCGGTAGATCAACAGCAGCAGCCGAAACACCAACACAGGGTGACAAGTGGAGGCAAGGCAAGACCTCCACCTCCACCCAAGACATGAAGGGGACACAGTCGAATCATCAAAAAAGGTGTGCTGATCAGATGAAAACCAACACAACCCTTCAGCCTGATCACACCATTTCCATAGTGAAACATGGCAGAGGCAGGATAATACTTTTCTTCAGAAGGGAAAGCGAGACTGTGAGGAGCTGACAGGAAGAGGGATGGAGCCAAATGCAGGGTAAATCCTTAAAAAAAACTTGTGAGAGATTTCAAAAGACTCAAGGCTGAGGCCAAAGTTCACCTTCCAGCAGGACAACAACCAGAGCTACAATGGAATGGTTTAGATCAAATCAAATCAGAATGGTCTAGGCAAGGCAAGGCAACTTTATTTGTATAGCACATGTTCAACAACAAGGCAATTCAAGGTGCTTTGGGTGATTAAGGGATAAAATAAAATAAAAGCAGTAGTAAAACACAACATTAGAGTTACAATATATTTGAATTAAAAAATGACTTTCCACTTATTATTAATCACTTACTCAAAGGCAGCTCTAAACAGAAGAGTTTTTAGCTTTGATTTAAAGGAACTCAGTGTTTCAGCAGCGTTGCAGTGGTCTGAAAGTTTGTTCCAGATGAGGGGAGCATAGAAACTGAAAGCTGCTTTTCCATGTTTGGTTGCAATTCTAGGGATGATTGATAGACTAGAGTTGGAAGACCTGAGAGGTCTGGGGGTTGGTATAGTGACAACAGATCTTCAACATACTTTAGCGCTAAGCCATGTAATGATTCATAAACTAGTAAAAGTATTTTGAAGTCCATTCTCTGAGCTACAGGGAGCCAGTGTAATGACTTTAGAACTGGGGTGATGTGCTCTACTTTCCTGGTTCTAGTGAGAAACATGAGCAGCAGCGTTCTGGATCAGCTGCAGCTGTCTGGTTGACTTTTTAGGCAGACCTGAGGACGCTGTTGCAGTAATCAATTCGACTAAAGATAAACACATGGATGAGTTTTTCAAGGTCCAGTTGCGACATCAGTCCTCTAATCTAGAAATGTTATTCAGGCAATAGAAGGCTGACCTTGTTATTGCCTTTATGTGACCCTGGAGGTTCAGGTCTGAGTCCATCACTACACCTAGATTTTGGGCCTGATCAGTAGTTTCTAGCTGTATCAACTGAAGCTGTGTGCGTATTCTTGATCGTTCTTCTTTAGGTCCAAAACTAATTACTTCAATTTTGTTTCTGTTCAGTTGGAGAAATTTATGGCACATCCATAAATTTTCTTAATCCATTCACTTAGGGTTTGGATGGGTTCAAAGTCAACTGGTGACATTGTAATGTGAAGCTTAGTATCATCTGCATAGTTATGGTAACTAATCTTATTGGTTGCCATAATCTGTGTTAAAGGATGGCTGTAGATAATAAATAGGAAGGGCCCGAGGATGGAGCCCTGGGGCACCCCACATGTGATTTCTGTCTGTTCCGAGGAAAAATTGCCTATTGACACAAAGAAGTTCCTGTTCTTTGGGTCAGACTCAAACCAGCCAAGTACTGTACCAGAGAGTCCGACCCAGCTCTCCAGTCGTTTCAATAGTATATCATGATCAACAGTGTCAAATGCTGCACTGATGTCCAAAAGTATCAGCACTATGCTTCTACCATAGTCTGTATTTATGCGGCTGTCACTGAAAACTTGAACGAGGGCGGTCTCTGTGCTGTGGTGCGCACGGAAACCAGTCTAGTTAAAGATCAGATCTTTGTGTTAGTTTATCGTGTAAAATTCAGATAAAATGTGCTGATATTTGTAGATCCAATGTCTCAACACAAGGAAAAGCTCAATAGGGTGTGAACAGTTTTGCAAAACACTGTCACTGTTGGCCTAAACTACAGATTTAGCTTTTGTATCTCTGTTATTGTACACTGAACCCTACAAATACTTACCTTGTATTCTTAATATTATACGAATAAAAAAATCAAACACAGTAAGACAATTGCAGTGTCTGTTTGCACAGAGGCCTCTGAGGGAGCCTGGAACATGTTTCATACACTGTAACTGATCAAACAAGGAAAGGTATGGATCCCAGCACGACGTGTAGACTGTCGAGGACATGAAGACCAGACATGGAAAGTGTCCACGTGGTAAATACTGTGTTCAAAGTAAGACCTTTACATTCAGGAATGCCAAATATGGTACTGTATATGTGTTGCCCAGAGCCCTATAAAAGAAGCTGTGTCTGAAGATCAAAAGGGATTTCTACAATTGGGCCAAGAGTTTACCATGATTCGGTTGTTCTGATGTAGGCTATAGTTTGAATAAAATCCTATGTTGTTCAACTAAAGTTCTGTCTCCAGAGTTTTTTTTCCTGAACCATCTTCACATCAACAATACATCACGCAATAACAAAGCGTCACCTATTTTTACATCATGAATATTGAAGCTTTTGCATCAAACAGAAAAAGCAAAATGGAAAAAAGATTTATTTTTTTGTGTGTGATTTTGACTGGAAAAGGTCTATGTTAAAACTTGATGTAATTACACTAAATTTATCTGTAGATGTCTGGATTAGGGGGAACAAACCTGCACAAATGAAGGTCTACATATTAAATAATTGCTTTTGCAGGTCACAGTACAGGAGCAGCTTTCTGAGCTGTGCCTACTTTCTCTCGTATTGATTCCTTAGATTTCAGAGCATTTGGATCAGACTCACTTTGAGACATTTTTTTGGGTAAATTTCCACTGGACTAAAGCCCTACGACAACAAAATTGCCTGCCCTCAATACATTATTAATACAGGCCACTGGGCTGATCACAGAAAGCCTCTACCCAGATCTGTCTGTCCTAATCAGCAATAACAGCATAACATTAGTCTTTCTTTTGACACTAGAAACTAATCATCTCCACTGATTGACTGTAAAACCATACTACTTGTTTGTTAACAAGATCAATAGGTTCCAATCAAAAGTCAACCCTTGAGCTGATACCACTGATTTTCCTCCCCAGCCTGTTGCCTGTGAAGATGAGCTCCTGCTGGTCATTTTCACTCTTGATTTAACTCATTCTTTGGATAAATTAGAAGTTACCCAACAGTTGTGGTTTCCTTATATGATAAGCAAGAACTAAGTCTGTGCAATTAATTGAATTTATCTTTTAATTTTGATTTTGCCTACATGGAAATCTTATATATAACATATGCTGCCCTTTAGTGATGGTGGCATACATGTTACCACACTATATTGTCATATGTGGCCATAAACTTATCACATGTGGATATAGAAAAGCATAACACTATTACATGTAAGAAACACATATTCTGTTTAGCTCAAAATATTGTCACATGTGAAATTTTTTGTATTAAAAACATATGACAGTGGGTAATGAACCTGATTTTACATTAAGGCTACATGTTGACCTCATCTAGACATTAGTCTAAATGTTACCATGTTAGCCCACATTTATATAGAAAGGCTTTTGTGCTTTTAAGTAATTTGTATATTTTTCATGATCAATTAAAAAATTGAAAGAATAGCAAGCAAAGTCTGTCATTCCAAAATACAAGAAAATAAAAAGTTAAGGATATTCATGTTGAGCCGTAGTGGTAATAATATCAGTGTATAGAAAACAAAAGTTCTGTGTATTTAACAGCTATAAATTGTGATTCTGTATATTTCTTCAAATTTTTTAAGTATAGATTCCTCAAGGACCAGTCCTTGGATTTCCTATGTTTACATTCTTTATATTACCTAAAGATGATCTGTTTTACTCATCCAAATAAGCCTTTACCATTTATATGATGCCTAAAAATTATAACATTACTGTTCTCTGAAAATATACATTTGTAAGTTATACACAGATTTAATTAAAACAGAGACATTAATTCGTAAGATGTGTTCATGCAACAGAAAAGTTTGTCTTTGCTAAAAGGTCTTTGTGTGTGTGGGGGGGGGGTATGTGTGTGTGTGTGTGTGTGAGACAAATGACTATACCAATACCACCAGCACTCCACTGAGAAGAACAAAACAACCTATTGCTGTTGTTTCTTAATATTATGTGTTGTTTGAGTGTTTTTCTCAGATCACGTTTTTACTGTGCTTTTAAATTTTGCTGCCAACATGTGAAGGACACAGCAGATCTTCTGAGTCCAGTTAACCATAAAATCCTCCTTAACGTCAGACCTTTACATAGTCTCCTTCAATATGTCCATGAAGCTTCCCGGTGGTCTTCCTCTTCCTCTTCACTGGCTATTCCACATTCAACTCATATTTTGCTCGTGTCCAAACCATCTCAGCCTTGCTATCTTAAATCTGCTTACATTGCTCTATATATGACACATTCATTTGTAATCTTGCCAGTTTTGGTCCTAATACAAATCTTAACATCTTCTGCTCTTTCACCTCCAGCTTGACCCCCCTTCTTCTTGTTAGCGCTATCATGTCCAAATCACATCATATCAGTTTTCATTTCACTCTTGTAAACTGTTTCTATATGTTTCTATGATAATTTTTTCATAGGCTATGTCTATTTCCTTCACTGCCACCTCATGTCTTTGGCTGCTTCAGGGAACCACCTTGAACGAACCTGAAGCAACTTAGGAGGAACCCTTAGAAAACTTGAGTCTTAAGTTCTTGGGATACTCTAGCTGATAGTCAGTGACTCTGTATGGCATTGGTTGGTGTCTGTAGGTATATAAATAGATTCTTCTACGTGTGTAAGGTTAATACTGTACATACGCCAGCTAAAACTTGAATAACTTGTTGAACATTTGCTGCTGATGTTCAACTCAAGCTCAAGTAAACAGTTCCTCAATCAAGGTCTGGTGTCTCTTGGTAGTTTCGATTGTCTCTCAAAGAATAGTCATCACAGAAATATTCTCTTCCACTCTAGCAGGAACACTTTTATCAGAGGTGTCTGCTGACACTCGTCTCCGTGCCCTCCACCCTCTTCTACGCCTCACTCCTGCTTGTTGATTTGGGTGATTGATGCCAAGTTACTTATAATCCTCCACCTTCAATTCCTCTGCTCATTTACTGTTCAACTTTGGGCCCTCTCATTAGCAAAGACTAATTGTTCTTTTTATTCAACTAATTAGGGTTTTTGTGAGGTAAAAATTGTGATGAAATCAAAATATACCCCCAAGAGGTCTCGTTGTCCATCTATCTAAACTAGTTTTGTCAGCTTAATAAAAGCTTTGCCTTATTTGTACTTGATGGTATCTGGGTCAATGAGTACATCCATTTCATATCCATGTGTTGCTATTTCATCCCAGTCTACTTCTACTTCACATCTGTAATTAAATAATTTCATATCCATGTACCTAACTGTTGCTAATTACTTTATTTCTACTGGTAGCTAAGCATTTTGAGAAAAAATTATAACGAATAGTGGTACAAATGAAATAAATCTCACATATACTTTATTTGTGTCTAACTTTCTGAAGACGTTTTATTGTAGATACTATCGCCTAGCTTTGGCCATTCAAGCAAACCAAAATAACTCTAATAATTTGAATTTCTTAAAAATCATATAACCACGCTAATTCTTCTCTCGCAGCAGACTATAAATAGTACAAAACTGTATTAAACAATTTGCTGTCAATGCTAGTATAAAACATTTCCTACCCAAACAGTCAGTGCTAAAATACAGAATGAAGAAGGAGTGAAATGACCCGCATCCAATGGACCACATTCAGGTTTTGGTTTGAGCTTCAGTGAAATCAACAGAGGGCTGATGATGAGGTAGTTTCCAGACTTTTGCAGCTCCTCCTCATTGTTCTTGGTAGTAAGCACAAAACCTTATGGGCTGCTTCGGACTATATTCTGAGAAGCATGATCTGACTGATTTATTCCTTCAAAGCATAGAGTGCTGCACATTTTTCTTTTACAGTCCTGAAAGTACCTTTTACAGAGATTTAAGACAAATTTCAAGTCAAGTTTTGGGTCATGACTGAAGAAAGAAACATTATGCACCAGGCTAGTCTGGTACAACGTTAGTAACTTTGCATTGCTCAGGAATAGAATATGTTTAAATGAAGACTGAAACATTACTTTTCTCATAAACAGACTGATTGTAAATATACTGTATAATGCCCATTATGTGTTTTGAACACACACTGTGATTCAGCAGGTGGTTGGCCAATAGTTAGTCATTACAATGAAAGTCATGCTGACGTTCTGTTTGTGGTTAAATAGAAAAAAAAAAAACCTTCCCTGCATGACTGAAAGTGTCGTCCTAAAGGGGTTGAAATCCCACTGTGGCTTTTAAATGTCCTCCTTATATATTTAACCATCAAGCAGATATTATCTGTTTTGTGCAAGTGTTTAAATTACATTAAAAACTTGATCAGGGATAAGTCATTGCAGTTAATTTAGACCTTTGACCTCACTAAATGTTCACTAGGGAAACGTTGATATCTCAAACTAATCAGTCTGTTCATAATAACTTGTCTGGATCCTTTCGTGCAAAGAAAATGCCATAGGAAAGTTGGAGCAGTTGCTGCTATTTATAATGCTATTTCAGATCACATGGAGGCAAAACAATGCAGAGCATGCAGGAGGAAGCATGCAGGTCTGCAGAACATGACGAAAGCTGAATAGATGGAGGGGGGAGGGAGAGAAAGCAGGCGTTCCCATTCAGCATGCTCCAGGGATTACAGAAGCCTATTTAAAGTTCAGCGCCACGGAAGCTTCCCCACGCTAAGAGGACAAGAGGCAGACCCCAGGACGTGCAGGACGAGCCGGAGCTGCTGGGACACTCAGGAAGGTTTTTAATATAGACTGTGCAGCGACAGGGAAGGCAGAGGAGGACTAATCAGTGGCGTTTCAGCTGGAAAACCACAAATACTCACCATTTTCCTCTGCACATTAAACAGACCAGGTAGGAAAAGCAACTTGCTTGGTTTTGCTGTTAGAAAACAGTTTAGCATCACTTTTCCAATGTAAATTAAGTAAAATAGCATGTGGGGATTGTTGGAAAACACAAGGTGTAAACTTTAACTACCAAAGTAATTTAATGTGGGGTTATGTATAGATTGTTTTCTAAGAAATAAGGAGGTGTGTCAGAGGGAGGTTCCTGGTTTTAAATAATATCTAACATTATGAACGTTTTGAGGGCTCCTTTTATTGAAAACTCTCTGCAAAGCTACATTCTTTACACCTGACTGGGTGACTTATTATTCCAGTTAACTGTCAGTCCGCAATACTAACCTTCATTATAGATGTTTAGCCCTCCGCTGTCACATTTAGAGAGCACCTCTCTCTTAAATAAGCAAGCGTGAATGCTCTCCCTTCCTGAAAGACCAAAATGTAAGCATATACATGTATTACAGTGTTTATTCATGCAGATGAAGAGATTACTGACATAGTTTTGATAAATGAGAGCTCAGACGCCTTCACTTCCTGCACAAGGAGCTCATATCTTTTCAAGCTTCACCCAGAGCAGAGAGAAACCTCCTAAAATCCATAGAAATGGACCAGATAATAGCAAATTATTTCTTTAAAGAGAACCTAAAATGTTTGAAAGGCGTTTTCTTGATGCAAATGATGAAACTTTGTTGCTGTTTTAATTGTATTTCTTAAGTAAAGCTGTTACATCACTACTTAGAAGTACTAACAGAAAGAAACTGTATGCAGATTAGAAAGGGGTTGGAAGAGCAGAAAAATGTTCTTCTTTTGATCATGTCATAAAGGTGTGCTCCAGCTGAGAATTGTTCTATATTCATCAATTATTTTATTTCAGTTACAATTAAGCTACAGCTATTGTTCAAAATTTACTTCTAATAAGTACATCATAGTTTGATGGTCTTTAAAAGATCTTAATGTAAATAAATAGGAAACCAGGACTGCTGGTCTGAAGCATAAGCAAATGGAGGTGCTACTCAGGGCCTCCAGGCCTGCAGGGGGCTCCCAAGCAAGCATCAAATCCTACATTTAATTTACGACGTCACATAAAGCACATTCTGGTTGTTGGTAAACTCGTGGGATTAATTGCTAATTATTGAGGTGCTAATTATAAGCAAAACAAGCTAATAACAATGTATTTTTTCCATTTTATGCATTGAAACTGTAAATTACCATATTCACAAATAGAGATTGTACAGTACTGTGTGTGCCCCTGGTTTAATATGATGCAAACCATCAGAAGGCCAAATAAACAGCGACTTTATACTACAGGAACTTGGACATCCTGCTTTTCTGTCACATCGATCATAAACTTCACATATTTATTAAAGTTTCTTAGTCGAACTTTTTGAAAATAGGTTTACTTCACATTTTTACTCTATTTGGACACCTTGGGAAAAATGTCATTGTTATTATATAAATATATTATATATATATATATGTATATTAATATATTAATATCAAAACCGAGTCTTGTGCACACCACCTTTTTTTAAACTTGGCTTCTCCCTTCAGACTCTTTCAAATTTTTATCGAAGCGCTTTGTAAAAGACATTACTGTAAGAAAACTATCCAACTGTCCATAATTTATTTACTGCTGTCACTTTCCAAAATCCCTTATTGCCATTACTGTTTCATAATTTAAATATGAAGTGAATTTAAAGATTTACCAGTTCACTATAGATGTATTTAAAGCACAAAACTTTTATGTTTAAGCTTTAGCAAGTGATTGAAGATGTTAGGGGCAATGTGCTGGCTAATGGGTGATTGGTAATAAATGGTCCCTCCCAAATATTTAGTCCCAATCATTAGGTCAAAAAGCTAAGACATTTTTTTAGAACAACTCTCTTCTTTGGTGTGGAAGTTGTCGGAGAGTGAAAAAGACTCAAATTTAGCTACTTTCAATATGGTATATAAAAATGCAATCAGAGGAAGCACAGAAAAATCAGAAGGTATTTAAAAAGAAACTATATTTTTCACATTATATGCATGGTTTGTTATGGCTGCAAGAGAGTGAGAGAGAGCAACACTTTAAACAGATAATAGGAAGTCTGAACATATTACAGAAAATTGGCTAAATAATTGTCTGCTCACAAAAGGAAGGCTTGAAGGACATACTTTGAATTAACTTCCTAAGTCTTCTTGCACTGCAGTTGTAAAAGGGGGATCAGAATCAGCTAGAATCCATATTGTCCCATTAAAGTTTTATCAAAAGAACATAGATTGGAAGTTCCATGAAGCAGATCTTCGAACCGACACACCCTTCAATACTATGCAAACAGTATGAAACGATTAGAGGAAACTGTAACTGAATTTGAAGGGAAGTGGTTGCAGACAGGTTGAACAGAAAGTGACTGAACTGCTCCACTGAATATTCCTGCAGGCATGCACAAACATGTTATTAAAATGATGAAAACCTGTGACAATACGCTGGCACAGATCATAGTCAAGCCTCCAACCAGTATTTCCCTGGGGGACCGCTCAATATTCAGCAGCCGCTGACTGAACATGTTAAACCACATTCGTAAGCCAAAGTGTTCATATTCTTTATTCTGATCTCTCCCATCTTCTAACTCCTGTCTGTTTTGTGTTTTTTCTTGAAAACTTTTCTTTTCCCCTTTCCTTCTGTGGTCAATGTGTATGTATTTGCCATCTGAGGTTGTTTTTCCTCTCCAAAATCCCAGTTCTGTATGTGTTGCCAGACCCTGACAGCCAATCCGGATCTGTGCCCAAAATTCTTGACCACTCACTAGGGCCTTAATGTTCTAGGTGTTTGTGTGCAGTAAAGTACAAACTCTGGATTGCCCCTGCATTTTTTCCATCTTTTAAATAAGTACTATGCTTTCTGAACCCCTTGTTTTTACAGGTAGGAGGTATAAATTTAGCTAAACATAAAGGAGTCACTGTCTGTTAAGAGGATAGAGTTACAAAGCCACACCTGGGTGAAACAAAGAGGAAGGCCATTAAGCGACAAGAAAGTGAGGACAAAAAGCAGCTTTTAACAGCTGAAACAAACACATATTGAAATAAGTATCTTCTCCTCAGTGGAGAAATGTGTGTAATGTTCCACAGCAGCAGCAGCAGCTTTGAGTCTGTGTGAGCTGTCACGTCTCCAATGAAACCCCCTCAAAGTCAAACCCCAGCAAACAGAGTTTGGGGAGGGAGAGGGGGCACACACTGCCCTCCTTCATGATGTAATCACTCTTTAGTGTTTGTCATTAGATATCCAAATCTGTCTCCCTGTGAACAATGGGCTCAGGGGATTAACAGATTCGAAGGTTTTCCCACAGAACAGCACTGAGTTAGGCCTTTTATTTCAGACAGCTCTGGAAGCTCAAATAAAACCTGATTTGATGATAAAAACATTTAAACTCAAAGTGAGTTTTTAAGGGGTCAAATTTGTTTTACTTCATAAAGGGAGCAAATATATTGTATGTTTTACTCAAAATAATGAATTTACATTACTGTAGGAGCAATTTTTATAGAAACAATATCATACATAGCAGCTTGTTTCACGCTTTACTGTTTATTTTAACCTAACATACCTGTGGAAACAGATGCCTGAAATTCTCCTATGGGCAGAACTTTGTGCCGTATATATATTTGATAAAAACAAACATACATTCCATCGACTTGCCCCTTTTAAGGCAAACAAAAGACGTCTTTGGTTGCAAGCAAGTAAATTATTACAATCTGCAGCGATAACTTCACATCAGATAAGCCTTGGCTAACAAACAAGCTAACATAGCTAACCAACACAACACTACAGCTGCAAGATAACTGCGAAAAATAACAGTTGGAACCGGGGAGTAATATAAAAGTTTGGTGTCACAGCATTTGCACACGCATCATGGTGTTGATAAACAAATAACCCCTCTGTTATTCAGAAATATTCAATTCAAAAATACTTTATTCATCCCAGAGAGAAATGAAGTGTTGTTGTAGCTCATACTATTCCATTTTTCAAGGAGTTGTTATAGATCCTGATGGCTTTGGGCAGGAAGGATCTCCTGTAGCAGTCTGTGTTGCAGCAAAACTCAGTCTGTGTTGCAGGATAGTCCCATGAAGAGGATACTCAGGGTTGTCCAAAATTGATAAGAAACGGTCAGCTTTGCATTCAGAAAATTTTAACCAGTTAGTTTGCCTTAGCAACTGGCTAAAAGATTAATAGGTTAAAAGGGCCGTGTGTAAATGTGGAGTTTAAAACAAAAGTTCCATGCATCTCCCCTGATTTCCTTAAAAAAAGAGCAACGGCTTCTGGTTTGGTCCGTTATTTACACAAATGGTACTTTTTCAGTCATATCTAGGAATGTTAAATAATCGTGATTAATTTACAGGCACCCTGTGATGAATTAGATTAAAAACTTTAATCATTAATTATTGGTAAAATTCGATTTAGATGTGCATGTAAACGTACCTACTGTTAAACACAGAGACACCTGGACAGTGTAGCTTCCATGGAGGGAAGCAAAAAACAATGCATCTGTCTACATAAAAATATTCAAACACCAAGGACACACATTCATAAATAGATGCTGTACGGTACTATGGATGCCAGAGATTTTATGAGACAATCAGAACTGCCAAGAAACTGTTTATTTCTGTGTCTTTCCCAATATTGTATGCGTTTGGGGACCTTATCAGATTTTTTTGTTGGGGGCAGGGGGGGGTTGGTGTTGAAACTCCAACTTTCCAAGGTGAAATTCTAATATCAGGGACTTTTCCTTTTGATTTTTACGACTCATAACCTGGAAACTCTAAACTCACTCTAAAGAAGTAATATTACATTACTCTGGACTTTTTCAGATACTGACTGTTCATAAATATCGCATACAACCCCACTGAAATCAATATAAAAATACATCATAGGAGCTCCTGGAAATAATAAACTAAGAATATAGACTGGAACAGTTTGGATTTTCGTTATGATTCACTGGAATACATTCTGTATCAATCTCTCTATAGCTGTTTATTGTCGTGTAACAGTTAGTGATTTACTGGAGTACTGACAACTCATGACAATCCTCATAGGAAACAGTAGGAACCCATCTCCTCCCTGTGCTCCATTTTTAATGACCCATTTATTAACCTAATTAGACTAAAATAAAAAGCCACATTGTGTCTCAAAGTAAAATAAGCTCTGGGTTATACCTGACCCCATCGTCAGATGAATGATACAGAATTTGACTGATTTGTGACTGGATGGTGAAACACTAAATGTAAAAAAAATTTAAAAAAAAGATTGTATGAAGAAAATAAGATGGTTGAGTGGATATTTTTTAGCAGATATTTGGACCCGTCTGCCTGTTTTACCTGGGACATGTTTACGTTACACCACCTCAGTGTAATCCATAGCCGACTGTTACTGTGTAGTTGATCCACTCCTTGAAGTGCATTAGAGCGCTGACGTCCCTCCGCCAGGATTAGGGAGCAGGCAGGATGAGAGTGATGATGGCACAGTAAACACTGACTGAATGGCTGATAGCTGGGCCACACTGCCATTCAGTGATACTGTCAACTCACATTAAGCTATTGTGGCTCTGAAGTGCAGCATCATAATCCATTAAACAGTGACCAGGTGACAGGACAAGGAACTGTGAGTGGAGCTGCAGGCAGATAAAGCTGCTTTAAAAAGAGCTGGACAGGGTGTGAAAGTCACTGCTGAGTTCTGGTTATTTGTGCTTTCATACTCATGTTAGCTCATTCTTCTCTGTCCTCAGACCGCTCTGTCATGGGTGTGAAGATGCTGCAGTGCTTTCCTTTCTACAGACGCTGCAAAGAGCGGTGCAAGAGCAGGGAGGCCCCTCCAGCAGCAGGTGGGAAAACAGTTATTGTTCTTTGAATAAGTATTCATACCTCTTTAATTTTTTTCACATTTTGTCAGGTTAATACAAGAAATGTATTTGCTGATATTTTATGTAATAGACCATGACAAATTAAATGGTAAAAGTAAGCAGAATTAACCCGAGAAGCTGCCAGGAAACTCTGGAGGAGCTACAGAGATCCACTGCTCAGGTGGAATAATCTGGCAACAGGACAAGTATTCGTCCACTCCTCAAATCTGGCCTTTATTGAACAGTGGCAAAAAGAATTGAAGTTGAAGTTTTTGACCCATGAAACACGCTTTGTAAGGAGGAAAACCACCGTCACAATTCTGCTGGTGGTAGCATCATGATGTGGGTTTGGTTTTCTTTAGCAAGAGAACGGAAGCTAATCAGAGTTGATCGGAAGATGGATGGAGCTAAATGCAGGACAATCCCAGAACAAAATCTGTCAGAAGCTGCTAAAGACTTGAGACTGGTGATGAATTTTTGCCTTCCAGCAGAATATTGACCTGAAACAGTACAACAGATTTGGTTTGGATGAAAGCATATTAATGGATTCAAATGGGCGAGTTAAACTCCAGACCTCATTCAAAATGAGAATATGGGACTGAGCTTGAGCTATTTTGTAAAGAATGGGTCATAAAACAAACTTCACCAGTCCTCATAAAATGCATTGAAGTCAGAAGTTGGAAAATTACAAAATGTAAAAGAAATAAAAAAATAAAGATGTATGAATAATTTTGCGGTAGATGCCAACACACAGTAAGTATGAAAGTAATTTGATGGTAAAATCTGGTGTAACTCTTTTTTTCTTTTCCCCTCAGTTCCCACAGAGGAGACGAAGCCTCGTCTGTCCTCCACAACGTCCTGGGGCAGTGAGAGCGAAGGAGCGGGGAGCCTTAGTCGAGGCTCCCAGATTTATTTCTCCTCCAAGGCCAGGCTGTCCTTCAGACACCAGCTGGACAGCAACATCAACGCAGTGGACGCCACCTACTGAGCAAAACAGAGGACTACAAACAGACTGCATCACATGACCAGAACAGAGCAGGTCATCTTCAACTGGGAGCCTTGCTTGGCCTTGGTCTTTTGTGTCTGTCAAATACGGAAAACTCTTGGAGATTCTAACAGTTTCAATAAGTCAGAGGAAAACGGATTGGATGTGTCAGCTCAAGTCTAAAGAGAGTGGACTCATTATAGAAACTGACAGACTGATGAGAGAACAGAAGGCATAGTGTTTACAGATTTGTTCAACAACAAGTGCATTACTTTGTTTTGTTTTTTTACTTTGCAAATTTCCTATTCTGCTTTTTGTGCTTTGACTTTTGTTGGGGGGAATGCATGCTTTCACTTTGCTCATCAGGTCATGGTTGATTTTAAATCAGTCTTTTCAAACAGCCCATACGAACAGGACAGATTCTAACATTATCATGAGTCATTAAATCTAAATCACAGGGCAAACATTACCTCTTTTCAGTACATTTAACTTTCTGATTCCACAAGCTTATAGTGTATTAGTACAAAAAATAAAAACTGCTTTTTTTATTTGTTACAAAAGACAATAATCCTAGAGATCAGTCATCAAAATATTTCTGCAACTGTTCCATGTAATGTTTTGAAAAGGAGGAACTGAACCACATTACAACTTCGCTGTAATTTAATTTTACTCTTATTTAACCTTCACTTCTTTCAACATTCTAACACATGAAAGACGTCAATGCTGGGCTTGTTTTAGTGTACATACCGACAATGAACTGACATGATATAAATGTGATGAAAATTCAATTCTCAACTGCCTAAACTAATATATCCTGATTTGCAGTGTTCTGATAACATTTGCATTAAAATGTTTTTTCAAACCGATACCAAGTCTGATGTTTTGCTTTATTATACATTATCAGTTAGAAGTTTACATACACTCATCATGGGCAATATTATCACTATCCCTCACACACTAGAACGTTGCCTTCATTGTTTTAGCCAAAATTCTGGCTGCAAGTTTTGCTCCTCTTGATAGATAAAATGGGAGAGCCGATTTAAATTGGTTGGTTTTCCAGCACATACAGTACCTGGCTTTTAAACTTTAGCAAGGCTGATGTCAGGGACGTTCCAGTGATAAAGGTTAGCCTCCTTGAACTATCTGAAAACTAGTTTTTGTGTATGTTTGGGATCATTGTCCAATTAGATCATGCAACTTTGTTTAGGTCTGGAATATCTGATCATAAATGTCACCCTTCAATGAAAGATAAACGGTGAGGATGTTCAGGAGCTGGGATGCAGGGTGGTGGAGTAGCACTGTTGCCTTGCAGCAAGAAGGTCCACGGTTCAAAACCCTGCCTGCAGTCCTTTTGCATGGAGTTTCTATGTTCTCCCCATATATGTGAGTTCCTCCCACCCAGTCCAAAACTATGATGGTTACGGTAATTGGTCTCTCTAAATTGCCCTTTGGAGTGAGTGGGAGTAAGGTTGTTGGTCCTGTGACCAGTTTAGATTGACAACAGCTTCCTGCGACCGTGCAAAGATTAGCGGGAAAAGACAACGAATGTTAAGAAACAACCCAGGAGCTCAAGCCTGCCTCGAACAGAAAGATACTAGATACTAGTGTCACTGTCCACATTAAAGTCTGTTTAAAAATCCACATGGGCTGAGAAAGATTTGCCTGCTATATATGACCACCTTTAAGCTCTGGTAAATTTGCTACCATGGACAAGCCAGATGTCTTCTGGAAAAATGTTATAGACAGAAAAAGACAAGGATTTAGATGTTTATTCACAATTACAACGAGAATGTTTGAAGGAATCATCGTGAGGCTTTTAAGAAAGAAAAACTCTACCGAATGTCAAGCATGGTGGTGGCAGCATCATACTATGGGTGCATCTATTCAGTGGTTCTGGTTCAATGCACAAAGTGGATGGAATAATGAAGAACTACCTCCAAGCTTTTGTTAACTTCACCTAAAGTCAACAACTAGATGTTTTGTACTTGGATACAGTTGGAACTCCACCATGATAAAAATTTAAAAAAAGATTTTAGAATGGATCAGAGCAAACGCTAACCTTTTGGGATGTTCTTATTGAACCTCAAACATCAATTTTATTGAAAATGTACGGACCCTGTTGAAAACTTTTATCCGTGCAAAGAAATAAAGTAATTTAAACAAACCCCTATTAATGAACAACCATATCTAGACCAAACTGTTTTCAAATATCCAACCAGAACTTTGCCAAAAGATTTCCATATAAAAAGTGAAAGGTCTTGGTGTAAATTGGTAAGGAACATTTAAACAAAATTTTGTTGGGTGTATTTATAAATCTGGGCCTGTATGGATAATTTCTACCTTGTGTGGATGAGAGAAAATTCCACAATAAATGTATGCTTCAGCAACCAAATCTTGCTTTTAGAGATCACTAAAGTTGTATACTGTACAATCATTACACTCCGTAAAAAGAAAGACTCAATTCTATCATCATGCCCCAAAATAAAATGAAATATTTGGATTAGATGAAAATCTTCCATCCAAGTATCAAAATGTCACCTCTACACATTGTTTTATTCATTTTATTCAATTCAATTCAAATTCAAAATTACTTTATTAATCCCAAAGGGAAATTAAATGTTGTTGTAACTCATTATGCAAGTTCCTTCAAATATTTGTTGTAGATGCTGATGGCTGTGGGTAGGGATGATCTCCTGTAGCGCTCTGCAGATCTGAAGAAGCCTCTGACTGAAGACGCTCTGTAGTTGTATGACAGTCTGATGTAGAGGATGCTCTGGATCTATGGCGTCTTCTTTTCAACTCATCAGGGTTTTGTGGCTGTAGTTGAGGTATTATTTGAGCTTTTGTGATGTTAATCAGCTGCTGCCAGTTGTAAACCACCTTGTTGCCATGGTTATGCATCATAACAAATGTCCAAAAATAAAAAGTATCAGCAAAAATCCTTCCAGCTGCACAGCATTCAAAACCAGTGAGAACAGTTGTCCACAAAAACAATGTTTCTACCAGAAATGGAAGAATTAAGGTTTTAAAAAAGAAAAAAATATGAACCAAAGTAACAGAGCTACTCCAACATGCTGCCACCTTGAGCGGCGCAATTCTGGAAAACAGCAAAACAGAGACAATGCATCTTGTTTCAAAATATTTATTTAAAAAAAATATTCACATGTATAAAATCAGTCCAAAATCAAACTCCACACGTATGCCTGCTGATGTCCTCACTGTGCGTGTGGCTTGGAGATGACTCCGTCCGGATATCGCTCCTTAAACCGGGCCACAACCTCCGGATCCAGTAGATGAATCCCGTCAAGCTGGTTTCCAAGAGTTATCCTGGACAGAAAGCGAGAAAGCAAAACATTTTGAAATCCTTACAGCAGATATAAGCAAGACTCCAACAAGTTTTACATTTAAAAATTCAAGACTAACATTTCCACATAGCTTTGGCAGATTTGATAACATCCTTAACATTTGAGTGGGAAAAATTTCCCTCAAATTCCAGAAATATTTAAACAACACAACATTGCAGTTTACATTTATCGGTGGCTGCTTATGACTGAATCAAAAACGATCAGTAAAATGAGACAAAAAAAAAAAGGAGTGGTGAGCCAGGACAAAGTTAAGATATAAATCCATAATCTAACCTAAAATGGTCTGGTTTTTTTGAAATTCAGATTTGCATCTGTTAGGTGATGCAATAAAAAATAAAGTCTGGAAACTCTTTTATCCTAAATAAATAAAGAGTTCAGGTTACCAGTTGGGCTGGACGTTGTGAGGTCGTCCGAAGAGCTCGATCTTCCTTGTGCCGGGCGACAGCCGCTCTATCATGCCGTAGATCTCATCTGGTTTGTGGCTGGTGGAGCGGACCTGAGTCAGAGCATGCAGACGATTACAAGCTGAAAGGAAGTGGAAATAATAACCCGTCTCTGAAGATGATTAATACTTTACTTCGGCCACGATGACGTCGCAGTCCAACCCTCTGTTGAAGCCCTGTGTGCTTCCCTTCACACCAACCTGAAGACAACCAAACATATCGCCCACATGGTTTTCAGACATTTAACTTCTGCAGCAGCCTGAAGAATGACCGATTACTTTAAATATACCAGACAGTGCTCCTTCCCGTGGTTCAACCAGTGACCCGTCCTGCCTGTGCGAATGATTCGCTGCAGCTGGTTGGTTTTCACCCAAATGATTTCATCGACGCGCTCATAGCTGAGAGAACACCACAAAGAAACAATGAGGAGGGGAAAAATGGGGGGTAACAGAGTAAAAGAACAAAAAGCATCACCTACCCCCATAGGCTGAGACACTCCCTGCCCAGCTCCATGGCCCTGTGAAAGGACACAAAGGGTCAGCATGTGCAGTTATACTTAAAGTTAAATGACAGAAACCAGGCAAATAAATCAGGAGTGCTTACATTTAGTACAACAACACAGATCATCCTGATCAAATTTTTGTTTAAACATAAACAAACTTGTATTACTGCCACACTGTTGTTTTTATGACGCACAGACACAGAGCTTTGAGATGAATATGCTGCAGCATCACCTTTGTTTTTAACAGCTGTAAACAATTAAATGCACATTATTCTTCAAGGAATTGACCTAAACTACAAGAATACTTCTGACCATGCAGGGCAACACATTTGGAGACAAATACAGTATTTAGCGGGTGCAAAACATTTTGTCCCTTCATTTTTTTAGAGCTCAAATTTCTTTAACTACCTGTTTTTGGTTGATCAGTGGTCATAATGTGTCATTTTTAATGAGAGTTAAATGGCCTAATTGGAGATTAGATATACAAATGGCAGACATGAATAGAGTAGTCATGTAAAGGAGTGTGTTTTACTGGTAAACTGAGCGTAGAGGCTGGTTTCAGCTACCTTCCGGTGACCCAAAGGAAGAGGAAACCATCATCTTGCAGGGCAGGAATGCTGAGTTTTCTCATCTCGTCATCAGTCAGGGTACCATACGGCAGTTCCATGTGGATGTCCCAGGGAGGGTCGGCCATCACCACGGAAAATTTCCCCAGGATGGACATGTCCAGGAAGCGAATATCGCAGCAGATCCACTGAGGATTAAACAGCAGTTTAACCGTCTGTGGAGAAAAATCCCCTAGCTCTTTTTTCGGCAGCGGCTTTCCTTGTTGCTTACCTGTGAAGGGAAGAGTTTGCCCACGTTGCTGTCTGCATCTTCAGCGTGGAGGCCAATCTCCGGGGTCCCCGCCTGTGGCCCCATCAGGCTGCTCTCGGCCTCTGGGGGGCTGTCGATCTCGTAGTGCACGTACTTACAGGTGTCCATGTGAAAACAGGTGTTGAGGAAGGAGCAGTCGCCGAGGCTCTCGTCTGTGTGCTTGTTGATGATGCGGCTGAATGACAAAAGGTGGAAACCAGCTGACAAATATTTGTATAGCGACAATCAAAGGTGTAGTTTTTATGATTTATTTAATGATACAGTTTCTCTGTAGGATTTATGTTTATACTAAATGTTGCAAGTGGCAATATATAAAGAATAAATCCATTAAAACAAGATTAAAAACAGTTATTTAGGTTCTGAAAACCACATGTGTAAAGTGTATAACAAACTAAGATGTTTAGTGATGAAAGCTTAACCAACCGGAAATGGAGCTTAGTGCACGGCTGTGGCGTGTCTCCAGAGCAGACACACTCCTCTTTGGTCCCGTGATCGCAGAACTCCTGGACCTGAGCTCTACCGCGAGACCTGAACTTTTCCACAATGGACTGCTCCTTGGCGGTGCTGGCATTAAGGAGCTCCAGAATCTCCTGACTCATCTTTAAGAAAAAATAAATAAAAGCTTTGACATGAGGCTCCTCCAGTCACTCCTCTGCCTACTGAGGTGTTAGGTACTCTCTGAAGTATTTAAAATGAGTCCAAACCTTCTTGCTTTGCTGCTCCTTGGTGGACTGCTGGTTCAGAAGACTCTCTATCTCCATGTCCACATGAGACGACTGGCTCTTGCTGCTGCGGCCCTTCTTCTCAGCTCCGCTTCCTGACGCAGAAGATCCCGCCAGCTGCGAGGAGGAGGCTGGCGTTATAGAGGAGGAGGAGGACGAGTGCGGAGGAGACGCAGAGCTCTGCAGTTTGGGGGAGAAGCCGCCATGGGTCTGGTCTTCAGCTTTTCTCTTGACTCCAGCTCTTTGGGCTCCAGACACGGATCCAATCATGGCCCACAGCTTTGTGTGGTCCACAGCTATGACGACCGTGGCGGGAGGAGAGGAAGTCGTAGAAGAGGAGGAGACAGAGGCAGGCTGTCGGACCTCGATGAGCTCCTGGGCAGAGAACTTGAGCAGCAGGCTCTGGATGCATCCGTGAGTAACGGCACCTTCAGCCTGTGACGATGAACACAACATAGACACAGTAAATAAAGGAAAGAAAACAGAGGTAAATGGACTCGTTTGTCACACACGACTGTAGGGAGACTTACACTGTTAAGCTGATTTGTGATGGCCAGCGAGTCTGTGGGCAGTGAGAGGCTCAGATCGGACAGATATCCCAGCAGCCTCTTCTCCAGTTCAGGGTCTGGAGGCTTCGCAGTCTCCTCCTGAGAAGTTGAAGCAGCTGATGGACCTGGGCTGTCACTCCTGGTTGTGGAACCGTCCGTGCTGGTCCCAGCATCTGAGTAGACAACAATAGTTATACATGTATGTTTCCATTTGTAATTAAAGAATTACAGGGTGCACATCCAGGGCTGCTAGACATTTTTCATGTCAGTATTGCATACTTTATTCTATTACTCCATTCATTTTCTATTGATTTAGTGAATAACTAAATCAGGGCTGCTTCAAACTTTGTGCGAAGGTTGTTATCATTTTAAAAATGTTTGAATGAAAATGAGTACATTTTTGCCTGTTTTCTAGGTCAGGGTCTAAATATGGAGCCTGGGTGGATGATTTATTAACCAAAGAAGGTTAGGTGATGGATACTTAATGACTGGATGGTGAACAGTGGATTCATGCTTCGATGGAAGGATGGAGCGGGTAATTGTACATAAAGACTGTAAGTTACTTTTTTTGTTTTCAAACTATAATTTCTAATAAATGTGACCTCCTACTAACACATTAAAAAGATCCGTTTTTCCATTAGTCGTTTATATCATATTTATAATCATAATATAAAGTCAGCCATCGAATCAGCAGACTGCTGAAAACAGGTTATTTAATTTTAAAATATCTAAATGTAGAAGGTTCACATTAATCATATGGCAATACCATTAGACTTTTCTGTATAATAATAAACACATGACGAAAGAAAAAAAGGCTCTTTGAATGTCTGATGATTTCAATTAAACCTAACCGTTTAACACCTCGATTTTAGCAATATTCCCAGTAATGGATCTATATTGCTTTAGCATTGTGATAAACAGAGGCTGCAGATCCACAGGCTGCAGACCCCCCGCCACCGCCAGCCCGGCCAGCACCTACCCGTCCCGGCCAGCTGTACCGGGTCCTTCCGCCGCCGCTGCAGCCTCTCCCGCAGCGAGTCGAGCTGCTTCTTGTGGGCCTGGATGTTGCTCCACGTATCCGACATGATGAGCTCGATCACCGAGCAGTGCGAGCACAGAAACTGGTCACAGTGAACCAAAACACAGGCTGGAAATAATCCGCGCTCCAAGCGGCGAAGCAAAGGAGCACAGGAAAAAAGCGCCGGACTGAAATGCTGTTTGAGAAAAAGCGTTCCGCTGGTGTGTTCGTTTTTTTTTTTTTATTATTTCGAGTGAAATTCTAAAAAGAACTTGTCTTTGTTATCTCTCTTTAAAAACACAACAGTTATGCTATTAATGTGTAAGCTGTGTTTTCTTTCTGTCAGCACAGGGTATTCACCATCCAGGAAATCAAAACTGCGCCGAGTACGACTTTAACTTTATTCCCCAGAAAGTAACGACTGACATATGTGAACATTAGGCATATCCCTGACTTCCAGATATTGAAAATTAACTATGTTTATCACATTTGAACATTTTGTATTTTGTATTTTTTATTTTTGCTTTTGGTCTAGGTGATCTCAAAATATTGAGGAAACTGTAAAGATGAAATGTTCATTTACACAAACAGTAATAGTTACTAAAGGTTTCACATGGACCTCATGGTTTAGTGTAGGGATCAATAATGTTTGATAAAAAATATAAAAAAATAAAAACATTCCCAAAGTACTAGAGTTTGTATTGTTTGCATTTAACACAAATGAATTGTGAAAAGGACTCAGACTGTTGCATATCATTAGAGAACGATGCAACAAGTTCTGATTTGGTTTGATGCAGATCAAATCAAGAAAAAGTAAAATTATGTGTTATTTCTGTAAAAACTAACTCTGATAAAAGATAGTGTGTTTAGAACCAGAATTCTTACCTCCTTGTAGTAAAAACACTAGACATCAACCTATGGTTGGATTGAGCAAATCAAAAATGGCAAATGTGGCAAAAATGTCAAAGTCAATCTTATCAGTGTATAAAAACTGAAAGGCTTTGATATATGCTTTATGTCGTTCTTCTATCCTTCCATATATAGATTTATGTATGGAGAAACACTGTGATTTGTAGTTATTTGAATTGAGTACAAATTGTAAATACAGTGAGAACTAGCACAACATTTTAGTGAAATTAAACACATGCAGAACTTTAAACATCCCAACTATATATACAGCAAATATAATGGTTTCTATTAAAATGTAGGTTAAAATATTTTTAAACCAGTATCATTAGTAAGTGCAAGAACAAGGTAAACTTTGGAAAGATAAAAAAAAAGATATTCTATTTTCTATCTTCTATATATTATAACTATCTTCCTCTGATGGTTATTGAAAGGTCATTATTATTATTATTATTATTATTATTATTATTATTATTATTATTATTATTATTATTATTATTATTATTATTATTATTATTATTATTATATTCTGAATATATCAAACCTTTTATTATTAGAAGTACAAATGATGATTTCTGATACGGTTATAGAGTTTTTAGCCAGATCCTTCAGCCTTCGCGCCTTTCCCATGCTGTATGTAATATGTGTTTATCTTGGACTGTAAACGTCTGCAACAACCAACCAATAGCCTGTTTATTGTTTGTATTGATAACGATCATCAAAACTGTTGGATTGTGTTTTATTTTCGTTGCTTTTATTTGATGAATAAATACATTTAAAATGTGTTTTAAAAATAAATGTGCCTCGAAATAAACCTCCTTTGATGTTCAGCACAACAACACCAATTAGCTAAATTATGATTTTTCCAGTAACTGACACTGCTAGATATATTTAGTAAAATATTACCATAACACGTGTATGGGGAAAACAGTGGTATTAAAATAACAATATCCCACAAAGTCTACCCCAGAGTATTATTTTGACTAAATAATTTAGAGTACGGACAATAAACATTACACTGTATTCAGACGATGGGGTTAGCTGTTGTGTTTCTTTGGGTACCTGTACATATAGGGATGAAAGGAAATGGAATCGCAGATAAAAACACTAAACAATGATGTTGGCAATGATCTGACAAACTCATATGGTAAGTCAGAGGTCACATTTGAGCTTCATTAAGAAGAAAATAAAGGGGAAATGGCAAAAACAGTGGGAAGATGATATAGAAAGTGGATGGTTATTCATAATTCAACGGAAGGTTAGGAAAATTAGAAGTGCTGGAAGAAACAAAATACAGGTAAGGATAATAACTTTAGACTATGGCTGGGACAGTCAAGATTCAATGCAACACTGGATATTATGGGGAAAAATGATACAGGAAGGTGTGAATTCTGTGGGGAAAATGAAACAGAATTAATGAGTCTTGAACAGGAAAAAACAACAACTGCAAATCTTGTAAATCTCTTACGTAAAAGATCTTTGGATGTAAACTGTAAGATTTTTTTCGTTATTTCGTAACCATCAAAAAAAATCTTACGGTTTACATCTGAGTTAGTTAAAAACGTTTAAGTTTTTTTTTGCTTGACTGTCCTGATTCACACTCCTTACCGCTTGGTGGCGGCATTGCTTCAAATTGTTGTTCGGCAGCCGCCATTAAAAAATGAGGAAGAAGAAGATAAAGAGTATCAACCGCAACTTCCGGCGTCCCTAAAAGTAAAAGCCCCTTTTCTTTGTGGAAGAAAACTTGTTATGCAATAAAAAAACATGTCAGTGCCTGTCCGAGGAGACAACTTTTAGTTTTAAATATTGAACTTGTTAAAAAAATAACAACAGAAAACCTTTGTTCCGTTATTTGGTTCATCCGAAGCTGTTGTTTCAGCTCAAACCGTTGCAAAGATGGCGGAGAAGGAGGAGAGTGGAGAAGCTGGTGAAGCCAAAACTGAGCTGCAGATCATCAAGGTAGGTCACTCTGGATCACCATCACCCAGTTTGTTATAAACACAGAGAGCCTCTGACCGTTTCGTGTCGTTCGTATGTTATGGATTCATGGTTTACTAGTTTTAATGCATACTATCTATAGCTGTTGCTAAATACTGCTAGACATGTTTTAGCTTGTTTCAGGAAAACCTTCCTTAAATATACTCTTACATAATATTTAAAAAAATATATTGAAATCGGTATCTGTAAGGTGACATATAAAGATTTCTGTGGTAAGGCACCATTATACCAGACATCGTTATCATTAAGTGGGTCACAAGCTCTATTTCATGGTGGGGGTTTTGTTTTAGATTTTGTCACTATAGGGTTAATTTAGGTTAAAGAGATTTTTTAAAATGACATGAGCTTCAAATTACATTCTAATTATTAGTATTTAACACAAAATTAACACTGAAACAAACCAGCAACATTAGGAAAATGCTTTGTAGCTATTTTTTGTTTTTATTATTTTATTTGCTATTGTAAATAGTCAAGGTTCAGGTTCGGTATTACCTTGCTGTTACAAAGTCAGCTTTATATTACCTGAAGAACATTTATAGGATTAAAAGACTAATGTTCCAGCAGCATCTCGACAAACCCATCCATGTATTTATCTTTAATTGGGAAGATTACTGCAACATTGTCTTCACAGGTCTTCCTAGAAATTCAATCAGATCGCTGCAGCTGATCCAGAAAGCAGCGGCTCGCATCCTCACTAATACTAGCAAAGTAGAGCACATAACCCCAGTATTGAAGTCACTACACTGGCTCCCTGTAACTCAGAGAACAGACTTTAAAATACTTTTTTCTTTTTCTAAATCGCTGAATGGCTTAACATCAAAATACATGTTGTCATTGTCATTGTTCCTGAAACAACCTTCCAGACCACTCAGGTCTTTGGGTTCAAGTCTAGTCTGCAAACCCAGAATCAGAACCAAATATGGAGAAGCAGCTTTCAGTTTTTATGCTCCTCTAATCTGGACCAAACTCCTAGAAAACTGCAAAACTGCTGAAACACTGAGTTCCTTTAAATCAAGGCTAAAAACCCATCCGTTTGAATATTAATTACTGGAACATATTGATTTAATATGTATTCCAACTTTTCATTACTTTCCTTTATTATGTTTTTGTTTGTTTTATGTTTCCAGCATGTAAAGCACTTTGAGTTGCCTTGTTGCTGAAACTTGCTGTACAAATAAACTTGCCTTTCCTTGGCCTTTCTGTCATTTTAGTTCAGTGTTTTGTAACAGTGACCAGGACATTGCTCTTACCACTTGTCTTCTACCAACACAGGAGCTGGTGGATGAACTGTATGACTTCAGAGATTGCTACTTTGAGACCCACAGCGTGGAGGAGGCTGGACGGAAAGACAGCGATGTCAAACAGAAGATGGAACAGACACTGAAGAAGCTGGAGGAGAAAGAAGGTGATTCTTTTATTTCAGAATCAAAATGTTAATAATATTGAAAAATATCACTCACAGGTTGTTGTTGTTTTTCCTCATCTGATTTGGGCTTCCGACAGACATCTTAAAACACAAAGCAGAGTTTCTGCTGCAGAAAGGCAAGTGTCTGAGCGTGACCCCAGACTTCAGCGCTGCAGCCGAGGAGTGCTTGTCCCGAGCTGTGAAGCTGGATCCCTGCCTGGTCGAGGCCTGGAACATACTGGGGGACCAGTACTGGAAGAAGGGAGATCTGATTGCTTCTAAGAACTGCTGCACTGGTGCCCTGCAGCAGGTATGTCAGTTAGAGAAGGAGCAGTGATTGTTTTCTCTGTAATGTTTTACCTAATTACTTTGTTGTTTTTTTAAAATGTGTTGTAGGCGAAGAATAAGGTATCTCTACGCAACCTCTCCATGGTGCTGAGGCAGCTGCCAGCAGCCAACAAAGATGAACACGGTAAGCGTGTGCTGGAGAGTGTGGACCTGGCTCGGGAAGCTGTGCAGCTGGATCCCGGAGACGGGACCTCATGGTGTGAGTAGAGTTATAATGAAGGAGCTCTTAGAAGTTTGAACATAGATTGTTCTTTAAATGCTTTGTTTTGAATTCACTGTTTATGTTTTTCAGGTATTCTTGGAAATGCTTACTTGTCTCTGTTTTTCACCTGCGGACAGAATCCACAATTTTCTCAACAAGCTCTGAGTGCCTATGCAAAATCTGTGAGTTTACCCAACGCACGCTTATATTGTTCCCGCTGTTAAAACTGAACATGCTTGCTAAAACACCGTCCCCCTCACCGGTTTTCTCCTGATTGAGGCGGAAGACACGATTGCGTGCAGCAATCCAGATTTGCACTTCAACAGAGCCAACCTGTTCTACTACGAGGAGATGTTCGGGTGCGCGCTCGAAGGCTACAGCCGAGCGGCAGCGTTGGACCCAAACTGGGAGGAGCCACCGGCGAAAGAGAAGCAGCTGCTGGAGTATCTGGAGAAAATGACAGAACTCATCCAGAACAAGGTACGGTAAACATGGTGCTCTTTCCCTCTACTACCTACTATCTTTTGTTGTTTTTCCTTACTTTAGAACATTTCAGTGGTTCTAAACAAATAATTTTAAGTTGATCAACTGTCTGCTTACAAGTTAGTACGTTCTCATAATTTAGAAACCCTGCAATAAGTGCTTAGGCTTCTGTAGCCAAGTGATGTTTGCTTTTAATCCATCCATCCATCCATCTTTACTGTAGTGAACTACTGTGTTACTACTTGGAACTGGGAATTTGGGTTTGGATATGGAAGGAGTAACTGTGTCCCACCCGACAATTGATCTAACTGCTGAAAAGTGCCATTACTCCTCTTTGTTTATTGTATTAAGGATAGTTATTTTTGACCACAAGGCGGCAGCAAAGAGCAGCTTTGGTTCACTGTTGTCCCTTTTTCACCCTGTACCTTGTTTTGTGTGTGTGTGTGTGTGTGTGTGTGTGTGTGTGTGTATGTGTGTGTGTGTGTGTGCGTGTGCGTGTGCGGGCGCGTGCAGGGCAAGGTGAAAACACGTCGGCTGAAGACGATGTTGTCAAACCTCAACACGTCTGCTCTGGGGCCATGCTCGTCCCCACAGTTTCGCGCTCCGTCTGGCCGTGTGGGCTGCCTGGAGCCACGGCCCCTCTCCTCCCTCACACACGGTCACAATGCTGGGGTGGCCGCCCTGGGGAAGGTGGTGTTCAGCCTGGCCTCTCAGGGTCGCATGTCCTTGTAAGTGCAACTAATTTCAAACTTTGTGGTTTTCATGTTAAAAAACTTTAGGTTTTGTAGTCTGATCTCTGTATTTACTTATTGATCTCTGACTCAGTTCCTTGTGGTTCTGTTGTGATGTAGGTTTCAAGTAGTGAAACCTGTGTACCTGTAGCTTTAAGCCGTACACTGGATGTTTGGCACAGATACCACAGCATGAACGACCCCCCATCTACATCGACCATTATCACTCTAACAGGTTATCGCTGTCGATACCTCCTCCTTCTGGCAGACACTTCCCCCTCTATGTAAATGTCACTCTTGTCTTCACTCTTGTTCATAAATGTGCTGGCAGACCTTTTCACCTTCACATCTTGGACACAGCACCTTGCACAAGTGATCATACCCTTTAAACTTTTTCACCTTTATCACATGCCTGTGTGTATATACCGCTCTGAGTTAATATTTGTAGAATCAACTTTTTTGCTCCTTCAAAATAGCTCCACCTCAGACTGAATGGAGAGCATATGTGAACATCAATTTTCTTGACACAGATAATTAGATTTAGGTCTGGTTTTTGACTGGGCCATTCTAAACCAGATCTGAACGGTTCCATTCTAGCTTAGTATGTTTAGGGCAGAAGTGTTAAGTTAAGAACTTCTGCCTCAGTCACAAGTCTTTTGCTGCCTTCGGGATGTTTTCATCCTGGATTACTCTGTATTTAGCTCTTCAATCTTTCCAACAACTTTCACCAGCTTTGTTGTCCCTGCGGAGGAAAGGCATCCCCACAGCATGATGCTGCCACCACATTTCATCATGGAGGCTGGTGTGTTCAGTGCTGCCTTCTCAAGTTCTTATCTTTCTCCTTGACCTGTCTGCTGTTTCTTGGTCTTCATGATGCAGTTTGTTCACTTGTTCTTTAATAAAACTCTGATGAAATTAAAGGTCTCACTCACTGAGAAACTATGTAACACTTGTTCTTTTTGAAACGGAACCGGTCACTCTGAGTTACATATGCGTGCTGCACGTGAACACTTTCTCCAGCCCCCATTGTCTTCATTAGCCAAAGAAAGAAAATCAACGGCAGACAGGGTAAATCAGTATGAAAATCAGCATGGTCTCGTCCACCTCGGCTTGCGACCGCATATGGGAAGGCTGTATTGATTTTTTGCGGCCAGGAGAGAGCAGAGCGCGTCTCTGCTGGTAGAAGCTAACCATTAGCAACTCCACAACATGATGGAACACGTTCAGGCTTGTGTTATTTGTGGACATCAGCGTTGCATTTATTACCTAAGAAAGTAGAGTTGAGGAAGAAATGATTGGAATTTGTCTTTGAAACACCACCAGCGAAGCAAGCTAAGTTCAATATTTGTTACTAATAGGCAATCAGAGGCAAGACATTTGCATATCATGAACATTAATGAGTAAGACTCGTAATCCTGTCGTTTCTCCCCACCCACTCCTCCGACAATCATCAGCCTCCTAAACCAGGAGCGCCAAAGCATGTTTTCCACATAAAACGATTCACAAGGCATTCATTCATACTAGAGACAACAGCATTTCTAGAAAAAAAGGGAGTGAAGGAGACAGGTTTACTCTATTTACTAACTAGCTGACATTTGATAGGGAGTGGCAGGATTGGATTTTAACAAGGGGTATCAGAGTCAAGGGGGCGGAGCGAAAATACACACCACACTTTTCAGATTGATTCAAGAAAAACACTGAACCCTTTTCTCTTTAACTTCCACTAGACAATCATGCAGTTTTGTATAGGTCTACCTTGCTAAAATATAATAAATTGTTAAAAGTGGAAAAGTTCAAGGCGTTGAATACTTTCCTGTTGAATGATGTCAGATCACCATGGAAACCTTGTTGTTAAATATGTACAAAGAAAACAAGTCACAACTTTCAGAAAAAAAAGATTTCACTTCTTTATGTTTTCATCACTAACTAGAACAGCCTTCTGGCTCCTCTTGGAGAACCACTCCTGTAACACTTGGGTTCATGATCTTTGAGATTCTGCTTTTTGATTCAACAAAATAACCGCCTGTTTATTCCCTGCAGTACGTTTGGCATGATTGACAGTGAGGAGACGTGTTTAGTGGTGATGGTGTACAACATGGCGGACAACTGGGGCGTCCTGATCGGCGATTCTGTGGTCATCCCCGAACCCAACGTCAAGCGTCACAGTATTACACATAAAGACAAGGTCAGCATGTCCTGCGCCATATTTCCGACTTCACATTGGTGTCCGTGGGTCTAACCTCTTCATGTCTTCTCTGCTACAGTCGTACGACTTTAAAAGCATACGAGTGGACTCTCCCCTGCTCCTCATCGTCAACGGGAAGCTACAGAACGCCCAAAGTCAAATCCCTGTCTCCGTTAGCTACGAGTACCGGCAGAAACTTAAGGAAACACACTGAAACTTTCAGCTGGAGTTATATGATTGTTTAGGTTTTTCAATTGTTCCTATTCTGTGCCTGTTTTTAGCATTTGTTTTTGTAAATTACCTGTCACTTTTTTGCGTGTTTATATTTATAATTTTTCTTATTTTTTAATTATTACACAACACGGTTATTCCATAAATGAAAGACTGCATATTGTCGAGTTCTGAATTCTGTTTACTTTGCGTAAAAATTTATTTCTCAGTGAACCTTTAGTTTGTGTGATCTCTTCGAGAAATAGATCTCATAGTGGAATCAGTGCAAAGCCAACATCTTAAAGACAGCTCCACGTGTTGTTTGCAGGTTTACCATGCCGACTCTGAGTTGTTACTCTAAAGACATGATAAAACTAAAGTGGAATTCAGCCATGATTCATTCTGTAAAACTATTTACTGAAGCATACTATAGTATGGTCAAATATTGAGTCACACCCTGGATTTAACACATTACCACCAGCTTTGATTGTTTATTAAAGTGCACTGGGAAACATGTTTACGTTTTTATACCTTTAATAAAGAATCCATAAGTCTGAGTGACTGCTTTTCAGTGGTATAAAAAGAAAAAAATATCAATATAATTACGAAATTAACCTAAGTCAATGTGAACTAGAAGATCTATACAGATGGAAATAAAAGTTTCACCAATAACTTGAATTGCCTTGTAAATAAGTACCTAAGACATATAATATAGTCAATTAATGCAAGAAAAACACCTACAGTATTTATAAATGATCAGAACCCTCCAGGAAAAACATTAATAAATTTGACAGCTAGCATAAAGGTAAAGATTCTCTTTCAGATCTTATTGATGAAGGGCCGATTTCTGTCTCTGGCCGGAGAGCTGAACTGGAAGAAGGTTTTGGCTCCATCGGCCTCCAGGCAGGAGAAGAAACGAGGGTCACCAGCGGGGGCAGCAGAGAGGAACTGAGGGCTTCTCTGAGGGCTCGCCTGTCGAGCCATCGCTAGATGAAACCCAGGATAAAGATGGATAGTATTTATTGTTACACTGATAAAAAAAATAATCTAACAATCAGTTCATTGCTCCTGAAACAACTTCTATTAAACAACACAGTTTGCAAACCTTTTCTTTATTTACAAGGGAGGCTATGATGTTAAAATGATTCTCGTTCTCATCACTGCCTTGCAGAGTGAATTTAGTTTAAAACTGTGTCACCTCTGACCCTGGCCTGCATCCAGCAGCATTATTGAACAGACTAAGTATAGAACAAAAACTGTTGCTTACTGGTTTAAAAAAGACGATCACACTAAAAATGAGACGTGCATAATGAAGCATTTCAAATGCAGAACAATAAAGGATAGCCACTGTGCACATTAATCAGAACTACTGATTTAACACCTGTAACGGTGTTAAAATAGTTTTCATAAATATTTGTTGTAAAGAGGCTAAAAACCACAATTTATTGGCTCTAAAGCAGCACACTGTCACCGCATGACACCATGAAGGATCTGAAACTCTTTGAGGAACGTTCCGTTAAAACTCAGTACACTCAAACCAGTTGATGCCAGTTCTGTCTTAACGGGTGGAATTAACAAAAATTAACCAATAATATAATAATTACATTACAGGTATTTTTGTTTTTATTTCCCATAGAAAGTACTCCTGATCTATTAATTTCTACTTCAGAAAGTTCTTCTGGCTGAATATTACTAAGATGTGTCTATTTCTTAAATGGAGTTATTGATAGAAGTCATGTTGCCATTAATTCTCTGTGCTATTTATTTTTGTTCCTTTAGAAAGTACCCCTAGCCAACACTTGTACATTATGCCCTTTCTCTTCCCTGGTTAAAGCAAAAGTACCGCCATCCTTAACTTTAAGCAACTTCTCTTCATTTCCCTTTCTGATAGAAAGTACTCCTGACCCAGTGCTCCTATGATTACTCTAACCCTTCCAACCCCAGATGTTCACGGCCAATGGACACTCATACTGAGCCTGGTTCTGCTGAGGGTCTCTTTCAGGTAAAAGGAAGTATTTCCTCTCCACTGTCGCCACGTGCTTGCTCAGGATGAGGGATTACTGAAGGGACTCGATGAAATCGGCTGGACCTCCTTAGATAACTTTTTACCAATTGCCTTCAAATGATGAGTTGAATATGACTGTACGTTATAATTAGGATTAAATTGGATTGTATGCATTTGTATTTAAATATGTTGCTATAACTGGCTGGGATAGATTGCCATGATAGATTTGAATTAAAGTTAGACTGAGCTGTAATTCGGTCTAATGGTTATTTTTGCTCTTATTTTAATTTGTGGTGTGTGGAATCATTGCAACATTTTCACTACTCATCGTTCTGTACTTATAGAAGTAAAAAACATAGAATAAAGAACAGTGTGTTAGCAATACCAATGTTTAAGTCTTGATTTCCATGTTGTAGTGGCATCTCTCGGTCCCCGGCTCCCACCACCATGTTACGCAGCCTCAGGGAGTCATACAACCCCTGTAGCTTCTGGTATTGCCTGTTCCTCTCCATCAGCCTCTCAGACACCTCGCTGTACTTCCTCTTGTACTCCTCCATCACCTGAGTAAAAGGACTGAGAGAGTGATTTTCATTTCCCAAAGTTTACAGCTGAGTTGGGAGATACGGCAGTGATCTCTATGGATCCTTGAGCATTTTGTACAAACTACAGCACAAAAATACCTGATTTTAAATAAGGTTAGATTGAAACTTGAGGGTGCTTTTATTCATGCAATGAAAACTTTGTCCAAACGATATGAAAGGTGAGGAAGAGTTGCCCCTTACTTTCTTCAGTGAGGCAATCTCCCCCTTCATGGCAGTGAGTTCCAGTTCTCTGCTCTGGTTCTGCTGAGTCAAAACTTTCTCCATCTGCTTCATCTGTGTGTCAGCACGGGATAGACTGTACTCTTGATACATACGCTCCTGATGGACCTGTACACACAGAATCTGACAACTTACGCATTGCTTTTAGGAAAAAACAGAGCAATGGCTGACGGATAAAAACAAGACTGCAGAGTCTGAATGTATACGAGCATTTAAGCAGATACTCGACCTGATAGCTCCAGAAGGCAAGAGCCCGAGAACTGATGTCAAGGACTATGTCTGGTCGCAGACCTGCCAGCACCATGGCTTTATACTCCTCAGAGGGACACAGCTCCGTCCTCACAATGTCCAGCTTCCCGGACAGGGCAGAGGAGCATGCCGGGCAGATGGCAGGAGAGCGGCTGAACTCACCGGATCCATGCGGATCACAGAAAACGTGGGAGCAGGCCGTGACCCAGGCGAAGCCGCTCAACTTGGATCGACACTTTGGGTAGTTACACAGCAGCGTGTCGTCACCGAGAGACATGGCCGTCACTCTGGAAAACAGAGACAACTGTCTGCAAGGTCACATCAAAGGGCCCAATACGGCAGAAAGTATTAATAAAACCACTGTAACTTCAGTTTAATTCCTGGAATAAATGACAGGAGGATTAATATAAGTGTATAAAGTTTCAATTTAAAAAGAGGATCCCTGACTTATCGGTACACAATGTTTTATAAGAATTTGAAATTATTGGTGAGAATGGCTCATTAATATTCAGCATCTCCCATCACCAGTAACTGTATGAACTCTCAGTGAATAACTAAGTTCCACCGACTATCTGAATTATATTGTTATGCTGCACACATAATCTTCAGATGTTAGAATCATAATAATGCATCTTGTAACAAGAAAAAGTGAAATAACTTCAACAATTTTACAGTAATGGGTGTGAAGTAGACCAATTGCTGAATAACATTTAGACCCAACACTAACTTTAACAAACTTAAAATATTAATAAATAGCTGTCTCTGCATTCAGTGTCTACTTCTTAAAATTAAATGCTGAACATATTTTCACATTAATGTGATTTGGTGCTATACAAGTAAAAATGTATTTGATTTGACTTGATTAAATGTTATTTGAGAGCACAACTGTTATCTTGAGGGTTCTAGTTATGTAGAGGGCCACATAAATGCTTATGGTGGGCCAGATTTGGGGCCAGGGGCCTTGAATTTGACACGTGATGTAAGACATAACATTCTGGGCTCTTAATATTAAAATGTTCAAGGTTTATCAAGGTTAAAAATGTAAATCGTTAGTATTTTATACTATGTCATCGGTGTCGACATTCAGTCTTTTGAATGAACACAAATTTTACCCAAATAATATAAGAAAACTGTTTCTGTCCTGCTAGCAAATTTAAACAAAAGGAAATGTAAATTTAAAATAAATATATTTAAATTAGAAACTAAATAAATTTAAGGTTTCTAAAATATATATTTTTTGTGACAAAGTATTTTTTCACAGTATTTCTTATCAAATAAGGGCGTTTGACTGCTTATTCTAACTATATTTCAAATCTATGGCTACTTTGAATGCTAATGCTAACGTCACCCTGAGCCCAAAATTTTATGTTTCTTTACACTAACCTTTAATTTTCTAAAGTGAGCTACTTTATAAATTCACATATATATTTTTAAAGTGAATGTGGACATTTATACATTTGAATTGAAGCAACATTTCCGATGCTAAAACTAGCAAGAGAGCTAATAAAAGTTTAGCTGGCCCATTGTTTCTGTTGTCAAATCACCTTTCTGGTTTTATTAATCTTGTTGTTTTTTTCTATTTAGACTTTTTTAAATATCGCCCCTATAGCGTTATTCAATAAAAACGTTAGATAAAAACAATTAAAACAGGCATTAATATCAATCATCAATCAACGGGTAACTCTTACCAGCTAATCCTTTCTCTGGCAGCTGTTAGCAACAGGTGACGCTAAATTTAAATTTGAATCTGACTGGTTAATAACAGCCCAGTAGAAATCAGCGAGGCAGAAATTCAAATACCAAAGATTATTAGCATTATACATTAGAATACATCAACCTATGTCAGAAAACTTCAAACAAATAACTTTGATCTTATGCACTACATGCAGGATGGACAATTCGACCAAACAAATTACAAAAAGCTTTTGACAAAGACATTTAGGCCTACAGAATAAATATGTAAAAAATGTAGGCAGAGCGTTATATTGTTTTTGCAAGATGATAGATAGATAGATAGATAGATAGATAGATAGATAGATAGATAGATAGATAGATAGATAGATAGATAGATAGATAGATAGATAGATAGATAGATAGATAGATAGATAGATAGAACCTTGACTTTAAAGAAGGTAACAAAAAAATAACTAAAACAGCCTCTTTCCTATTATCATGGCATTTAGGAAATATGAATAATTCTGGCAATTCTAAGTGACCTAAAACATGAAAAGCTTCTGGTTTCATGTCAGACAGTGAGGGGGAGAAAAAAAAGTTATATCTCTTTTAAATGGTGTATGTAAATATCTGGTATATCGCTTTAAGGGTTTTCCCTTTGGAAGTGAATTACATAAATAAGCCAAGTTTCCCACCATGTTCTACTGTTTTTTGAACTGTATTTTGAAGTGAAGCACGGGTTAAACTGTAATAGTTGCCCTCTATGTATTAAAAGTTACTTAAACATGGCACCTCCACCACCTCATCTCTCTCCCCCTCTGTAGCTTTTTCATCCATCTCTCCACGTGGTACAGGAGTAAAGGCAGGGGGTGAAAGAGGGGCATTGTGCTGTGCAGCAGTGGATCCGGGGGTTCATGGTGAGAGAGAGGAGATGCTCACTCAACTGTGTCCAGCGCGCCATTGTCGATGATTCCCCATCTATTCTCTTCCTTTTAAATAGAGCTCCAGTGTAAGATGTGGGCTTTTTTTGTTGAAGGGGTGGTGGGGGGAGTTGTATTATGGGCTTGGTGATAACACACGAATTACATACGTGGATGTTGAATGGCCTCACTTTGCGCACAGTGCTGCTGTTGATAATTGGCCCTATGCAAATCAAAGGTTAGAAATATTGCCTGTGGCACAAAAACAACACTGCAAAGTCAGAATTTCATAGGGATTTTAACGCCACCTGCCATGCTTATGATAAGTTAATAATAGATTCCCTTCTGTAGTAATAGGGCAAACCATGGATTCACCTGTTCGATTTGTTTTAATCTTCATTGTAGTTCCATCAAATATTAGAAAATAGCCAAATGGAATGATCAAAGCGTTTTTTCCATTTAAAAAGTCAGCACTTATGTCCTCTTAAATGTGTTTTAGGGTGTCTGTCTGCCTTAACGCCCATTGTCACTTTTTATTTAAAGTTTATAGGTTCGATGTGAGTGTAAAGAGGAAGAAAATAAAGCAGAGGGAAGAGAGACCCAGGGAGGTTGTGAGTTACACGCTATTGAAATGCAAATATCATAGAACAAGGAGTGGTTCAGTGTGTCTGTGTGTGTGTATATGTATGCAGCGGAGCAGCAGTAGGAGAGGAGGGGCACAAATTGGACAAGTTTTTTTTTCTTTTTGAAGCTGGGGGGAGAAGGGACTTTAGAAAACAGCCACACACACACACCGAAGCTCCATATGACACGGTGCTGCCAGGCGGATTTCCATACAGCAACTCTTTTTTTTTGTCTTTAACTTTAACTTTCTTCCATGAAATCCTGTGCTGCAGAGATTTCCTTTTTTTCTCATTTAAGGGTTTACTTTAGAACCTGCGAGAACTGCGCCCATTCGGGAGATTGAATGCGCGCAGGAGCTCGTTCAAGTGCGCAAAAACGTGTCTGGTGCCATTCGAGCGACTGATGCCCCCCTCTCTGTCTGACTCGCCGTGAATCATGTCACGCCGGAAACAGAAGAGACCCCAGCAACTCGTCAATGCAGATCCGGGGGGCCCGAAGCTGCTGCAAGGTGAGAAACTACCTTAACCTTTCTTTTTCGTTTAAATGTTTTTTTTATATATATTTCTGGGGAAAATAAGCTCTATGAAAGAGTCACTTTTAGAGTTAAGATGGCCTCACTGTGGTCTTTGCAGTTAAAATGAGACTATATAGAGAGAAGGTAGAGTAACAATCTATTATGTTTGCGTGATCACATTACAAAGAATGCATCTGAGTTGATTGACTAAGAAAGGTTTACAGGTCTAAAATAGTCTGTCCAATTTAATCTAATCGTGTAGTGCACTGCGTCGCATTAAAAGAGGCCAGAGTCACTTTGGTGAATGCCTACAAATTTCCCTCCTGTGAAGTGAATAGAGCAGGATTAACCAACATACATATGTGGTCATTTTCACGAGCTGCCCATCCTATAGGAAACCAACAGGCTGCTTGAGGCTGACTACTGGAGCTCTTTGATTAGTATGGAGCACTCACAATAACCTGGGGGAAGGGAAGGCTGTGCTTTTTTTGTGGTAAAGATTAATCTTCCACTCTTGTATTGTTTTCATCTTTTGCTGTTCATCTATACTTTTCTTCCTCATGCACCCCTCTTTCCCCATTTTCCACCCTCACAATGCTTCCTCCCTCCCCTTTTCTTTCGCAGCTCTATTGACTGTATACTTCTGCACAGCTGGGGGGTTCAGATGGATGAGAAAAGGTTTCACACATTATTGCCAAGTTAAACTAGGTTATCTCAATTACTGTGCACGCACAATACTCTGCAGGTAAACTATCAACATTAGAAGTGCAAGTTTAGATTTATAGTTTGTATTATGTTTCCTGCAGGTTTGTTTCTAAATAACAGGGAGGGATTTTCTCCAAGGTACAGTCTTTCATTCCATCACTATACCTCTCCAGGAGGGAGTAGTTAGTTTGTCTCTCCTTTGTTGTTACCCTCCCCCTTCTTTTTTCTTTTTACTCTTTTCTCACTCTGTGCTCAAGATTCTGAAAGAATTTGACCCCTGGGCGGCAGAGGTCAGATTAGTTGACCAATCAGAGCATGTGGACAGTACCCAGAACCCTTAGCATGGCCTGACCCTCGACCTCCACTGTGACGTAAGGGGGGAGGGTGAATGAGGAGATGAAAGACGTAACTGCCGGAGGGAGGGGGGCTGGGTTAAGAGGGCTAATGGGTTGTCTAGGTGATGTCCATTGTCCTTTAAAATGTGCTGCCATAGCAACAAGGTGGTCTGTGAGCTTTTTGTGTGCGCAAGATGTTTGAAGAGTTTTGCTCCAGGGAGCACAGATTGAGACAAGACATTTCAAAGACTGGTGGACTGTGAGTTTCTTCCACTTGTTTATTTGCTTGTTGGAGGTCATTTCCAGGCGAGTGTTTTCTTTTGATGCTGTAACTGTATCTTCTGGTATGTAGACAAGTTTGCAAACTAAATTTTGTAAACAATAACTAAAGTCACTGAGATAAACAATCTTTGAAAGTAACTGGATACGAGGGTTGATATTAGGAACAGAGTTTTACATGGCTGCTCCTTTTGAATTTAGTACCTTTTTCCTGGTTTTGAATATGCTTATTTTTTTCCTATCAATCCTTAGATGACCACCTGAGTTTAAAGTCACCATCCACATCTCTGGGATCAGACCTAACCTCATCAGGTTCCTCCTCCTCATCCCCCACCTCGCTGCAAGACTGCCAGCCACCCCTGGCCACTCGCCCGTCCCCTGGAGGGCTCCACGCGCCTTCCTTGCCCAGTGAGAGCTCACCTCCTCCCCACTGGCCCAGTCATATTGCGCCTTTTACCACATCCCTCCCCAACACACACTCCTCCCTCTCCCCAGACTTTCCTCACCCATCGTTGTCTTCCCAGACTCACTCACCTTCTCCCCTGGATCAATCCTCTGGTACACACAGCCTGAACCACCAAGTTAACACTCACTCCACCATGACCTCTCCTCCAGTGGGCAGCTCTGCCACCACCACTACCTCTTCCTCCTCTTCTTCTTCCTCCTCCTCCTCTCAGCAACCTCAACCAGACAGCTCCAGTCCTGGTCAACAGCAGTCTTCCACCTCAACAGGGGAGCAGGGGCAGATCCAGGTGCCGCCAACCCTGGCAGTGCTCTTAGAAGAACTGAGGGTCCTGCAGCAGCGGCAAATCCACCAAATGCAGATAACAGAAGAGATCTGTCGGCACGTCCTCAGGCTTGGAGGAGCTGTCTTTGGCCAAGATAACAACACACAAGTTAGTGGTGCAGAGAGCAACCGGAAGTCCACTGGAACAGCATCTTCATCACCTACACATCCTTCAACCAATACTCCAGTAACCACAGCATCATCCCTTTTCAGTGGATTTCCTTCATCCCTCTTCCCTCAGCCAGTCATCTCCAAATCAGGTACTGTACTAATCAGTGGAGACAGACCCCAATCCTCCTCAGCTTCTGGCTCATTATCATCATCCTCTTCCTTAGCTATTTCTTCCAGCATCAATTCATCTGTTGCCTCGCTGCACCCTCTGTCCTTATCCCTGGGTCTGTCACCACGCTACCTCCATGAGAAATCATCCAACACCTCTACGTTTGGTCACAGCAATGGCATCAGTTTCCAAACTCCTTCCCTTCCCACGACCAGCCACTCGCAGGATATTCAGTCAAGCTCATCCCTCAGCTCTGCCTCCTCGTCGGGGCGCCCTCAACATGTCTGCAGGTTCTGCGGGAAAGTCTTGAGCAGCGATTCCTCCCTCCAGATTCATCTGAGGTCGCATACAGGTGAAAGGCCCTATCAGTGTCCGGTGTGCCTGAGCCGATTTACAACCAGAGGGAACCTCAAAGCCCATTTCCTGAGACACAGAGAGCAGAACCCAGAGCTGTCCCTTTCTCTGCTGCCCCCTGCACTTTCAGATCAAACACAGAGTGGATCAGCTCCAAGTGCAGTTCAAAGGAGGCGAAAACGGCGGGCTGATGATGATGAAGCATATAATGGAGTGAAGGGAAGTGTTCCCGGTATAACAGAGAGCATGGCTTTAGGATTACTGTCTGGTGGGTCGACTCGGCCCTCACCTTCCTCCCTACCTCTGCCCCCCTCAGTGGACATGGCTCTTCTGTCCACAGCCCATTCATTGTTACAGTTAAACAGAGCCTCAGCAGCTGCTGCCAGCACCTCCAGCACTGCTCTGCCTTCGTCATCTCCATCTTCCTGTTCTACTGCTAGTCAGTATAAAGGAGCTAAGCAACAGCGTTTTGATGAAAACACTCCTCCTCACTCTGCTCTCCACACAGCTTCCCCATACTCTCAGCTAGCCCACCTCCCCAAGATACTTTTTCCTGGAGGTGCTTCCCCCCACCACCTTGCACTTCTCAGGCCTCCAGGCCACCCATCCACTTCCCACCTCTCTTTATCTCATCAGCTGCCATTCCCATTCCCTCCTTTCCCGAAACCATCCACCTCCTCCCCCTCCTCCTCCTCTCCCACCACCTCCACCCAGACGTCAGACACTTCCAAGTTGCAGCGGCTGGTGCAGAAGCTAGAAAAACAGCCGCAAGGCAGTGCCTCCTCCGGCCCTTCTGGCTCCTCTCCTTCTACCTCCTCTCAAACCTCTGCTGAGGTTAATGGGGATACAAATATCCGTGACCTGACCACCACCTCAAGTGCCTATCGCAGGGAGATGTTGGCTGCTCTCGGACTAAGCCCCAGCATTAGTGCTGCAGTGACTGGTCAAGGAGTCTCAGTTTCAGGTCTTACAACTACTACTTCATCTTTACCCACAGCCCAGATTGCTAATCAATGTGGAGTGTGTATGCGTGTTCTCAGCTGCCCCAGGGCTCTTCGGTTGCATCAGGCCACACATCTGGGGGAGCGTCCCTTTCCTTGTAAGCTTTGCGGACGTTCTTTCTCCACTAAGGGCAGCCTTAGGGCACACCTGGCCACTCATCGTGCAAGGCCACCGAATGCCCGTGCCCTGAATTCTTGCCCACTCTGCCCACGCAAGTTCACTAATGCCTTAGTTTTACAACACCACATCCGCTTGCATCTTGGAGGGCAAATACCACCTGATGAGGATATGCCACCTGAAGATGGGGCAGAAACAGAAGGTGCTACCTTTAAAGACAGTCACGGTGAGCCTATCAGTTCCTTATTGAAAGTACAAATCCTTCCACTTGCCTTAACAACAGGGTCCAAGTCTCCAGTGGAGGCTCTTAGCTTAGGATCCAGTTTCAAGCAGTCCAAAGCTACCGATTCAGATTCTGTGAAGAATGAGGAATCTGAGCGTTCAACTCCAAGTGTTAGTCCACCTTTAAGCTGTAATCCCCCCTCAGTGGTATCTGAAAAAACGCTGCAGCTTGCAGACATTGCCTCAGCTGAAAGTCCCACAGAAGAGCAAACCCACACTGATTTGGGCACTGCCAGTCCTTTCAAAGCGCCCTTACCTAGCTCTCATTTAGTTGTAGACAAGGTCGACTCTGTTTCTGATGATACTCCTCTCTCCCTCTGTGTATCCAAGCCTGATGTTGAAAATGCTACACCCAGACTAGTTAACAGTGATGTAAAATGTTCGCCAAACGAGCGCGCAGCAAGTCCCAGTTGTGCCGTAAACCCCCCAGCTCCAGATCCTTTACCGTCACTCACGCCTCCTACCAGCCCTGGAGCCACCCTAGAGGCAGAGGAGGCTAGTAGCAGTGTCACACAGGAGTTGCGAGGGAGAAATGCATCTAGTAGTAAAGGGAAGAGTGATGCCACTACATCCAGAGAGTCTCTTTCTAAGTCTGATCCAGAGCTGGGTAAGGAAGCACCTGTGAGAGAGGATTGCGCAGCCCTAAAAAAGCTGTCTGATAACCCCGAGACTCCTGCAGCAGCATCGACACCACATGTCCAGCCTGCTCGACCTGACAAGCCCTACAGTTGCTCCCACTGTGGAAAAGCATATGCCAGCCGAAGTGGACTTAAGGTATAGTTCAACAATTTAAGTTATGCTAAATTATATTTGAAGTGATGCACTGAAACTTGTTGGTAACAGGTTGTTGCGTTTCTTCTCATCAACAGGGTCATATGAAAATGCACCCGGGAGTGTTGATGAATGTCCCTAGCAAGCCTCAAACCAATGAAAGTGACCCTTCAGAGGATCGCAGCACAGCAAATAAAATCTCTGGACAGCAGGAGGAGAAACAGGGACTGGCCCCTGAGAAAGGTGACAGCACAGATCTGCTCACTACCAGTGGTAGCTCTGATATGACCACTGAAACTATGGACACTACAAAATAGAATGTGTTTTAATAGATCCTGACAAAGGGAATGTATTTTTAATAGAACAAGATTTGTTTTGTAGAGTCTGTAATTCTAACTCATGATTAGTATTTGTATAAGGCAAATAGGTATAGTTTATTTTTAGTACTATGACAGGAAAATTGTGAATGTAGTATTTCTGCTGTCTATTTTTGTACTTCAAAGACCACAGTGAGGCCTTATCCTGCACCCTTCAACGCATTGTCCACTTGTGCTTTGCTGATACATTTCAGCATGTACTGTATAATATCTTTCTTACGAGTAGAATACATTGATTTTCTTGTTTGCTTTTGAGTCTCCAGAAGTTTCATACCAAAACAGGCCATGTTTATAATGGCCACCTAACTGTACATACAAGCTGCGGTTGCCTTTTCTTTTTATTGCTACTGTTTTCTTTGTTTTAATGCTGCTTAATGAGTGTTTTCTGATGTGCTGAGTTGCACTGTGAGTTGCACTGTGTCCCATGCTGCCGAAACATCTGCTGAACAAACTTGCTCCTGCAATGACTGTAACTGTGATGATTGTATTACCAGTTCTGGGTGGTTACAGTAAAACCTTTTCTGATCATGGTGAATGTCTTCCCCGTTTTTGTTGTTGTTTTTTTTTTTGTTTTTCTGTGGTGCTATCTACATTCTGAAACCTCCAACAAGGATGAGCCCCATCCTCTTACTGCTCCCTCCACTCGTTCCGCTGCTTTCTCAGCGCACTTGAGGGGCCTTCACTGCTTTACAAATCGTATGCACTCACTAGATTCTCTGCTTTGCTCAGTTTAGTATTTGTATGCTTTGCCCTCTCTCTGCAACCCCCCTCTCTCTTTCTTGTAGCAATGACAGAATGTGTTCCCACGCTTCCCATGTGATGTTAAAAAAAAGTAAATAAAACAATGGCAATGCGAAGTGGGGACTGGTTTGTTGCTTTTTTTTTGCCTGTTCCTGTTTAAGCCTCTGTCTCTGTGAATTAATTGATCCGTTTAAGCATTCTGGTTGCATGACTCTTGTTCTCTGTGAGCCTGTATGCACTCTGTTGGTCAGTTTTCCCTTATTTGTTCCAGTTCTCTGTGTGTCTGGATTGGTGAAGGGAGGCTGGTTTGGGGGGTATCCTTTGTCTGAGAAGCTGGGCTGGCTGTCTCCTAATTCTGTCTTTTAAGCTCTCAATGTCCTCTAATATGTTTCAGTTCCCCGGCGCTGTGTGTGTGTGTGTGAAAAGAATAATCAGAGCCTGTATGAGTGTTATTGAGGGTGCAGCTGTAGAGGCAGCCACCTCCCTCCCTCCCTCTCCCCGTGTCATTCTCTCTTTCATACGCAGCCTCTTTCATTTTCTCTTTCATTTCCCTCCATCGCTCTCTGCATTCACCCCATCATCCCCTCCTTCCCACCCCATGTAATGAGCTGACACACAGGAAGCTCTAATCCTCTCACAATGCCGCCCCCTCTCCCCCCTAAAAAAAGTGACTGGAAGCGGGACAGGGGGCAACAGGGACCAACCTGGTCCAGCTGTCCCCAAAATGGCTGCCTTTAATCCTCCGCCCCCCTCCCTAGTAGTTTTTTTTTTTTTTTGAGCCTGCAGGGGATCCAGAAACCATGACGACTTGTAACCAGGGGGAAAGAATGCCCAAGAGCAGAGAGCGGGACAAAAGCAGTGAAAGGAGCCATGTGTGAGAAGTTTGTCCACATGCGTTCATGAGTGACAAGAGACGTGTCTCAATCAAACAGTAAAGAGTGAGAAAGTCAGTGGTTTTCCCAGAGAAGGTGACCATGATGGCCCTCGGGTGTCCCATCTTTGATCACATGTAACCTGGCCAGGATTCATCAATAAACATCAATCACCAGCCATATCCATCAGTCATTCACAGTAAAAACGTGTTTAAGGACACATTTATAGCCCATTAGGCAAGGCAAGGCCATTTTATTTGTTTAGCACACTTTTAACAACAAGGTAATTCAAGATGCTCCACATGATTAGGGGACAAAGTAAAAACAGCAATAACATACACAGAGCATATGACACGTAAAAACATTACTCAAAAGAAGACATGAATTTATTCATTAATGATGAATCAACCCCCATTTAGAAGACCAATAGGCTGCTATCTCTTCATTGGTCTCTAATGCATTTGATTACAGTAATTAAAGCTGCAATTCAAGCAAGATGTGAGCACATCCTCAGATCAGTTACAGATAAGGAAGAGGGTGGGTGCTCCTTAATTATTTTCATTTGGAAAAGCAGGAGCTCCAGATGTTGCCCCAGTCATAGCAACTATTTGTTTTTCACAAACATCATCAACAGGATAATACCATAAGTAGTTCCTATATTCTTTGTTGAGATATCTGTTATCTTTTTGAAATTTACAATAGTATGTAGTAGATTGTGACAGATTTTTTTGTTAAATAACAAAAAAGTTTTTGCTAAATAAAAAATCTGATTGTTTTGTTATTTAACAAAAAATCAGCCACGTACTACAACATACAATTGTATTTTACTAAAAGATAACAGATATCTCAACAATGAAAAGGAATTACTTATGTTATTATCATTTTGTGTCTTGATTTTTATTTCTCAAATATTAAATCCATCTTTTCTGTTCTGTTCTGAGCAAGCAAACAAACAAAAAATTTGATAATGAATAAACTAAAAAAATATTTTGTTGTAGAAAAATCAATATGCTGTTTTAAAATTGGAAAGGTTTCCATCCATCCAACCATTTTTAACGACATCTCTCAGATACTCTAAAGCCATAGTTCTCACATTTACTCACTGGAGATAATTTAGCTGCCTTTAGTGGTACTTTTGGTTATAATTATTTGCAAAGTAAATACAAACATATTAACTGTGATGTAGAGCTGATAACAACCAACACTTGTAAAGAAGATTTTATTTCTAGCGCATTGATCTATGCTCGATCTGAAGGTGTGGAGTGAAGTGGAAAAAATATTGACAAGCCCCCTGTATGAACTGTTGTCTACAGTGAACCAGAAGCAAGTGCTGGTGGCGACTTTTTTGTGTGTTCTATTTACCTCTTAAGTTCTGTGATTTGAGAATAAAATGGGACCCAACATAACCCACCCTACTCTGGGTTTAGGTTCAAAACCACTGGGATTTGCTCATTGATATGTCCAGCGACAACCAACTGCTATTAGCAATACAAGCTAATGACAATGGATTTATTTGCATTCTTGGCACTTTCAAACTAAAGGAGGTTGTAAAAAGACACAGTTCTAGATGTAATTCAATTCAAATTCAATTCAATTCAAATTCAAAAATACTTTATTGATTCTGGAGGGAAATTAAGTGTTGGTATAGCTCATATAATTAATTCTTTAAGGAGTTGTTGTAGGTAATGATGGCTGTGGGCAGGAAGGATTTCCTGTAGCGGTCTGTATTGCAGCGAAACTGAAGAAGCCTCCGACTGAAGACGCTCTGTTGTTGTATGACAGTCTCATGAAGAGGATACTCAGGGTTGTCCATAATTTTTTTGATTTTATGAAGAATCCTAATTTGCATTATCATCTCCAGATGTTCCACAGTTGTCCCAAGAACAGAACCAGCCTTCTTTATCAGGTTGTTGAGCCTGTAGTAATGCAGCCATGTAGGGCTTTGAGATGAAAGTTGGTGAGAACGTCCTACTTTTTGATTCAGAATTCCACCTTCTGGCTTTTCTTTTAATTTCTTCCATATCAAACCTAACAATTTAATGTTTAAAAGAACCACAGGAGACATAATTAGATGTACTCCTTCAACCTATCAAGCAGGGCTAATGGATAAAATCAATTTTGTTAATTTTTGTTTTTTGTTTGTCTTGGTCAGTATGGAAAAGGGCTAAATCCCATTGTTTTACTGATTTAAATTGTTTTGTGGTACATTGAAAATTGGTATATCCAGTGAATAAGTGTAAAATAAAAGGTTGAAAAAACATAAATAAATTAATCTGTTCTGTTACCAAAAGAACTAGACACTTCCTCAAATCCTTCCGTTTCACCTTAAAGCCACAAGAGGGAGCCATTGTACACCGGCTCTGGGCTGGCTTTTTTAGTCAAACAGAACAGGAAAAGTTGGAGTGAAACGTGACGCCACATTTACTACGTCAAAAAATTCACTGTCGGAGGGCAAAATCGTGACTTGTGAATTTTTTTACGCAATTAGGTTAAATATCAAGTCTTTTGTCGTTTATATTCCATAGTTTTGGAAGTTTTCTTATACTGTCTAAAATTTAGGATAATTTTAGCTAATATTAGGACTTTATCAGCTTTTTATGTTAGGTTTCTCGTGCTGAAGTAATTTATGAGATGATTACTTTAAAAACATATCCAGCAATTCCTTAAACTTTCTTTAAAAATCCCAGGACAACATTATCAAAGGGAACCTGCCGTACCCATATCAGTAGTTCACCTTTACGCAACACCTTACTAACAGCCTAGTTTCATCACTGATTATCATTAAAACATCTGTTGGATGTAATGATAATATCATTACAGGCCTACTAATGTCTGTCCCGAAACTCACTGAGAGAAGACACAATGTCTTAACCTTCCCTATTAGCATCGCGACAGGAAAGCAGAAGTGCAAATAAAAGCCACAAGTGCATCATCTGTTGGGCAGAGGAGCGGCAGCGAGCAGAGTCAAAACAAGAGGAAACAGCAGCACAAAGGCAGAGAGGAGGAACACGCAGGAGGGGGGCTTATTATTGACTGTAACACCGAGGAGGAACAAGGATATCTCAAGCTGCCTCCCATTACAGAACAGAAACAAGGACTTTACCTCATTTATAACCTGTGTCTCCACTGCTACACTAACCTTCAGGACATCAGCAGGACTGGCCCTAAAGCAGAAGGTGAGTCTTCCTCTAACAGTTGCCTCTAATCTATGGTACTGAAGATTTTCCCAATGATTCAAACACGAGGAGCTGATAGAGGATAGTAGTTTACAATACTGCCTCCATTTAGACCATAATTCATTAACTTGTAGTGTCATTGCGCATATGCTTGATTGATTTCTCCATGTGTTGCTGAGATTCATAAGGTTCATGTTAGGATTTGTCTGATTCTGAAGTGAAAGATGTGCAGATCGGTTTGTAATTGGACAAACAGTTGTTGGTACCTCCGAGTCATCTGTCACAGCTGCCATGTGGGACAAAGAGGGATCATAATAACATAATATCAGTGTAACTGAGTTCTGCTTTGTTTTTGATTTGCTGATGAATACTTGAGTGGAAAGGGATTGTTCTGGATCCAGATTGTAACCTTGACTTACTTATCAGCAGCTTTTGGACCTTGCTCTCTGTTTCTGCAGGAGCGTCTCCTCTCTGTGTCTTTGGCACATGAACGGGCACTCAATGCACTGTCCTTGTTCGAAGAGACACCTTCATGAAACCACATGCCGCTGATCTGCTGCTTCCTCGAGGTAACCGAGCCGTCCAACGCTTTCACTGTCTCCAAATGAGCTTCTCTTTTAACTGCTTTTGATCTTCACTCTCAGTTTCTGGTGGTTTACTCAAGAAAAGTGTCAGTCATTGTAAATGTTCAAATCAGGTCTGATTATCCTCTAGAATGTCTGGTCAAATTTTTTTTAAACCTTAATCTGTCCATCTAAAGAAGTTTTTGAAGTGCCGTATTTCGTATCCTTTTTAATGCATGTCTGATTCTTTTCAGCAAGAGGAAACCAAGGTTTAAATCTGGAAAAACAGAAGGGCAGAACGGATCAAACTGCAGCTATCCAGTGCCTTACGAAAGTCTTTACACCACTTGAACTTTTCTAAATGTTATCATTTTATAACCAGAAAATTGAATTTATTTAGATGGAATTTTATGTGATAGACTAGCAGAAATAGCGCATGATTGTGAAGTGGAAAGGTTTTCAAAACGTCTAATAAAACCTGAAGCGTGTGGCATGCCTTTGTAGAACCACTCAGCACTGTAATTACCACTGCAGGTCCTTTGGGGTGTGTTTTTACTAGCTTTGCACATCTAGATAACCAAATTTGTGCCCATTCTTCCTTGCAAAACTGCTTAAACTCAACTAGAGATTGAATGACGATATGGCAATTTTCCAGTGTTACCACAGATTCTCAGTAGGATAAAAAGATCGAGTTAACAGGGCCATTTTAACACATGAATATGATTTAATGTAAACAATTGCATTGCAGTTTTTAGCAGATTTTCTTCCTTGACTGGCTCTATATCTAGCTCCATTCATCTGCTAAGCAGCTTTGAACAGCTTCCCCGTTCCCCTTGAAGAAAAGCGTAGGCACAGCATCATGCTGCCTCCACCATGTTTGAAAGTGTCAATGGTGTGTTCTGGGTACTGTGCAGTGTTAGCGTTTCCTGACACGGCACTTTTCATGTCGGTCGCGAAGTTCATTTGTCATACCATCTGACCAGAGCACCTTCTCCCACATGTTTGCTGTGTCCCTTACATGACTTTGTCCATACCAGCTCATCTTTGCAGGGTCGCAGGAGGCTAGTGCCTGTCTCCAGCATTCATTTGGTAAAAAGCAGAGTCGCCAGTCCATCGCAGGGCTCCGTAATCTTTCCATTTTTAGATTATGGATTGAACAGACCACTGTGAGATGCCCAAAGCTTAGGATATAGTTTCATCCAAATTCATTTTAAACTTCTCCACAACTTTCCCCTGACCTGTCTGCTGTGTTATTTGGTCTTCATGTTGCTGTTTGCTCTGGATTGTTCTCTAACGAACCCCTGAGGCCTTCACAGGACAGCTGCGTTTATACTGAGATTACATTACACACGTGGACTCTGGTTTACTTATTCTTCTGAAAGAGGATGGTGGCACTGGATTTTATTTTGGAGCATCTGAGTAAAGGAGGCTGAATACAGATGCATTTAATCTATTCCTGTCACTTCTAAATTATTTATTATTTTTGTTGGTCTGTGACATAAAACTCTAATAAAAAACATTGAAGTTTGTGGTTGTAATGTGGTAAGGAACTATATGCTCAGAGAGTGTAGTTTTTTTCTTTCATAGCTAACCAAACTTAAGGCTAATTATTTGCTGGAAGTCAGAGCTGATTGACCAATCAGAAAGGTGAAAGCACAGGCTTCTTGAGATGTCTGCTTCATCCTCACCAGACTCTGTGTGTGCTGCGGATGATGAACTTTGGAAATCATGTGACCTGTGTCCTCTGTGCTGACGCTCTCAGACTGTATATGTGCGTCTGCGTGGGCGGCTCTGAGGCTCAAACGTGCGTCTCCGTCAGTTTTCCTTCCTCAGCTTTTGGTTACCAGTGAGGAGCGTGTTTGCTTCTCCTCCCCGTCTCTCTGTAAATACACTCAACCTTAAAAGGCCATTTGCAGCGCGCCCCTAATGGCTCTCCAATCCACAAAACTGCTCTCCAATCCAGCAGTGTCCACAGCAGTGTTGTAATATGTTTTCATGTATGTTTGTTCTTCGTTTGGTGTCCTGGGTTTGTGAAATATGTTTTTATTTGACTGGGCTTGAGCAGGTTTCAAAGAAAGGCAAGTGTTTGTTGGGTGTTTGCTGCCAAGAATCCATTTCCATGGTTACAGCCTCTCTGATGCGTTCTTGTATGTTTCCTTCGCAGATGACGGGAGTTAAACAAAGATAACCAAGGGGAATAATTTCCTCTTCAGCCCCATATTGAGGCAAAAAAAAGTTACTTTTGAGACTCCTATACCAACCTAAAAAACTGTTAACTTGAACTTGAACAATGGCATCCTACAGCCCAGCTCCTACACAGGAAGGGACCAATGGGGGCCCAACATCTATGAAATCTGAAAGCTCTGAGGAGTCCATGAAGCTGAAGAAGGAGATATCCCTCCTGAACGGGGTCTGCCTCATTGTGGGGAACATGATCGGATCAGGGATCTTTGTCTCGCCCAAGGGCGTCCTCATCCACAGCGCCTCCTACGGTCTTTCTCTAGTGGTGTGGACCATCGGGGGGATCTTCTCCGTCTTCGGGGCCCTGTGCTACGCTGAGCTGGGGACCACAATCACCAAATCGGGGGCCTCCTATGCCTACATCCTGGAGGCCTTCGGTGGGTTCCTGGCCTTCATCCGTCTGTGGACGTCCCTGCTGATCATTGAGCCCACCAGCCAGGCTGTGATCGCCATCACGTTCTCCAACTACATGGTGCAGCCCATCTTCCCCACCTGTATTGCTCCATATGTGGCCAATAGGCTCCTGGCTGCCGCTTGCATCTGTAAGTAGACGCTGTAACAGCTGTATGAGAGCAAAGTGTTCATTTTACCACTGTGGTTACACGCTGGAGAGGAATCACGTGAGGTTTAAGGAGTGGAGAAGTGAAAGATGGTGACACCATGGCTGCAGTCAGCAAGTCTGCAGCAGACATTCTTGCTGAGCTTAGATGAAAAGGGGAACCGAGCCGCCCTAAAACCTGAATCAGGAGTAATCAGGGGGAAAGTTATTTTGCTCAATTTAAGAAATTTAGAAACCATGATCACATGAGTTTTTTACTGAGTCTGAAACACTGCTAGATTCCTCATAAATGTTTTTTTTTTTCAGCTTACTAGAGCCAAACAGCGAATAAAACTATCAATAACTCATCGTACTGCTCACCTGGGAGTAGTTGAGAGGGAACTGAGAGCTTATTAAAACGTTGCCTCATAGATAAGCTCTGGGATTCAAGATAAAATACGTTAACATTGTGCTCACTTGCGGTCAGTATTACTCCCTCAGCCAAACTCCTACCTGGAAGGAATGCATTAGAGGAACACACACTTTAAAAATGAGCACAAACACACACGCGCGGCCCATTCAGCGATAAGCAGCACTTAAAGGAGGAGCTGATAGCTGTGAGGTAAAGTCCTCGCTGCAGGGAGACTCTGACCTGAGAGGCTAACAGGTAGCTGACAGCTCAGCACAACAGTAAACCATAAAAAACCTGCTTCCTGTTGGTCCCACCGAAAAACAAAATGATCAAGACTTGGCATCCACAAAGTGTTCACACGCCTGTTTAAATACCAGGTTTTAGCCTGTAATCAATCCCTTTAAAACTTCTTACACCTTTAATGTGACACATTTCCAGCAGAATACAACTGGAAAAACAATTTTGTTACAGGTTAGAAACTCCACAGCAAAGAGATAAAGAATTTAACGTGTTCGTCACCTCCTGTTTACCAGGGGACGGGTCCTACATCCTGCTTGTTTTAGATTCAAGTCTCCTGTCCTCTTTAGAGAAGTAAAACAGCTTTAATAACCTGACTACATAAATGCACATAGCCTTAAAGTAATACTTTCCTTAAAATTAAACTTGTCTTCCTTATCAGTTGTCTTCTTCCCATCACTTATTTTAACTCTGGTTACCTGAAACATTTTTCAGCTCTCCTTGAAAGACTATACGATACTGAAGCCACTCAGTAATTGGCGCAAATGTGGGACAACAGGGACAAAGATTTACATCAAACCTGCCGAGAGACTGACAGCAGCGCTGCAGAAATGTCTGGTTGTGTTATCCATGTCATGATGATCTCCTGAATTCTCCATATATCTTCATTAAATACTAAAATCACCCAAAAGCTTTTGGCAAGAATCTTTTATGGTGAAACCAAACCAGAACTTCAGGGCAACCACCAGAGTGAAGCATGGTGGTGACAGCATTATGCTGTGGGGTTTACTTTTGATTTTTTGTTGGGGGTGGACTTATGAACAGTTCCAAATAGCGGTCAGATTTGATCCAAACCTTCTGGGGTTTTGGAGTATATGCATCATTACAAGTCAAGATGTTCTCTTCAGTAAATGATTAGTTTAAAGTTGTACACAAGTAAACAAGTAATTGAATCATAGTTTTTTCCTTTTACAATCAGTCTCCCTTAGCAGATTTTTTCATTTGTTTTTCAGTTGACAGGATTCCGTCAGAGGCAACCTAAAAATGAGCTTTTGAAAGGTGTTCCTGAGGCTGTCGGGTTTGGTTGTTCAGCTATATGTTTGCTGATACTCTGTTAGAAACCGTCATCCTGTCCAGTTTCAGATTCTTCATAGAAGAAGATTATTCTCAGTTATAAATGTCTTTTACAGACAATATTATTTCATATTGGATGTAAGGATGAAGAGTGGTTGATGTTTTCAACCTGCTATCAGTTAGTCTGTTTTGATTTGTGAAATTCTGGCAGCACAATATTAAGAAAAATGTTTTTTAAATATTGTTTAATATTGCAACTATTAACTTAGGATATCCTGCATGGTCTCTGTCATTATAACACAAATAATTCTTTTTTTGTGTGTGCTTTAACACCTGACCGACCAAAGTTTTTGAAATTCAGTTTCTTGTAAAGTGCCTTGAGATGACATCTGTTGTGAATCGGCGCTATATAAATAAAGTGAATTGAATTTAGTTCAAACTTACTTTATTTTATTAATCTCAGTGGGAGATTAAATGTAGAAACTGTCAATGAGATGTTGATTCTCCTGGTCATGCATGTCACTAGAGTTCAAAGTATGAATGCAAAGCACCGCATAAAAGCTAAATACATTTGTGTACACTAATTTGGACAGTTGTAATACAATATTTAATGTTTGCAATCCTTTTCAAAAAAACTTAAAACTTAAACACTTTAAAGCAGATACATCTTCACCAGTTAGCCTCAAACATATTGCTTTTCAGTTTGCCACTTTGTTTAGAAAGCTCCTCACCTGGAATTAACTAAGCAAATACGCACAAGTATCCTGTTAGATACTTACTGCATGAATGGTTGTTTCAGCTGGCAAGAAATTATTTAACCCTAACTGTTGCCATCAGTAGTTTCTCATTTCTTAAACAATCATGTTGGGTGACGTCATGTGGCTGTGGACAAGACATTGATCTGTTTCTGAAGGGTCAAGCCATTGTCATGCATCAAGCAAAGAGTACAGGTAGATTGCTGAAACTACTGGAACTGGGTTAAGAACCATCAAGAAATATGGTCAGAAAAATCTTGAGTTGTGGTAATCGGTCGATGATCACTTAATATCTGGTGTAATCAAATCATAATAAAACAACAACAGAAATCCCGGGAGCGCTCAGTAGTGAAAGTAGAAGTGTTTTTACAAACACAATGTGAAGGGAACTGAATGGATTGGGACTGAACAGCTGTGTAGGCATCAGAACGTTACTAATCAGGGAGGCTAACTAGAGAAAAACGCTTCAGTTTGAAAGGGAGCAGAAAGATTGGACTCTGGAGCAGTAGAGGAAGGTCATGTGGTCTGATTTGTCTAGATTTACCCTCTTCCAGAGTGATGGGCACATCAGGGTAAAAAGAGATGCAGATGAAGTAATGCACCCTTCATGCCTAGTGCCTACTGTACACGCCTGTGGGGGCATGGCAATGACCTGGGGTTGCTGCAGTTGGTCTGGCCTAGAGTCTCCAACATTATGCGCCCAAAGAATGTCTACCTGGATATACTGAATGACCAGGTTGTTCCATCAGTGGGGGTTTTTTTCTTCCCTGATAAGCGTGATATTATATATCTCAAGGAAGACACTGTCAGGAATTATTAGGCTCAAATTATACAAAACTGTTCCAGGGAGCATGAGACATCACTTTGAGACATGGATTGGCCACCACAGAGTCAGAACCTTAACCCCACTGAGAATCTTTAAGATTCACTGGAGGAGAATTTACACCGCGGCCCGACTCGCCCATCATTTCTACAAGATCTTGACAAAAAATTAAGGCAACTCTAGATGCAGTTAAATGTTGGGACGCAGCAGAAGCTCATTGAAACAACGCCACAGCGAAAGCTTACTGTAATCAAAGCCAAAGAGGAATATTAGAGTGAATTTCTATTTTCCACAGGCTGTGTAGTTCAGTTTCTAGCGTACATAGCTGCAAATCTCACCTTATGTGTGTTTACATTGGGTTTCAATATTTAGCCAAATTACTAAGATTTGTTTTCATTTATTATGACATGTTTCTCAGCGTTCTGATGTGTTGGTCCCAACTGTTGTAAAAGGCAATGTCAGCATCATGTTTCTAGAAAGTATATAGTATATGTAGTTTAATAATATTCAACAAATAGTATATTTTATTTATGTTCATTTTAATATAGTTTAGATCCAACTGTTTAAGATTGTTTTTTATCCGTACACAATTCTTCAGGATCTTGACTTTTAAATGTTCACTTAAGCCTAACTCTGCCTCTTTGTGGCAAGAAATATGTGATGCTTGGTGTTTATGTTTGACCGGACGTTCTGTTCAGCTCAGACCTGGTGTGATCCTCGGAGTGTTTAAAACAACAATATTTTCCATCCATTTACACTTCACTAAATCAGAGACAGGAATAAAGCAATCATGCTTCTCTTTTATAAACATCTGACACAATCGCTGAGTGGTGATAAGTTTAAATGCTAAGAGACAACCTGCTCTGCCAGCTGGTTTGTGGAGTAACTTATTTTATCAGCATTTCTGAAAACCTGTGGAGTCATTAGAAAGACTTGCACAACAACTAATGCCCCCGCTGATGAGGGAGTGAGATAAAAAAGGGCAATTACAAATAATGTAACTATGTGGAGCTTTGATTTGCTCCTGAGCTACAGATCTTCTAGTTCCTGCTTTTATGGACTTGGAGGGATTATTAGATGCTGATAAGAAGCAAGGAAACAGTGACATTGCTCTAGGTGAAGTAGGGCAACGTGTCAAAGGAAGAGGCTGAAATCAATTTCTATTGCTGCTTCGTTAGGAAGCGTAAATAGTCCCAATACTGAGCTGAAATGTAAACTCTTGAGGTCAGTTTGAGTTTACAAATCTTCCTCTCGACCTTTTGAGACTTACATCTTCCCTTTGCCTGTGCTTGCTTAGGAACAGTACTCAATCACCTTGAACCTTTTCACATTTTTCACATTATTCAAACTTCAAGGTATTGTAATGGGATTTTATGTGACACACCTACGTAAAAAATAAAACATTATGGTAAAGTAAAAGAAAAAGGATATATGGTTCTTACCTGCACCCAGTTGGTAAATAGAATTGAGTATAATTTCATCTCAGTATAAATCTGTGAAGGCCTGAGAGATTTTATACAGAATATTAATGAAGAAACGGAATCAAAATCTCACAAGAAAATGTTCAATGGATTAAGTGAAAAATTTAAGGACTTTGGCACAACTACAGTCCTAGCAAAATGTTTATCTACATAAACTGAGAGGATTAGTCAAAAAAACAGCCAAAGTAGCTCTGGAGGAGCTACAGAAATCCACAGTGGGTGGGAGAATGTGTAAACAAGACAAAGAATAGTCGTGCCATCCACAAATATGGCCTTAATGGAAGAGAGGCAGGAAGAAAGATGACAGAAATATTATTTTCTGTTTTGCTCAAACCATGTGGGCGGAACAGCTAAGATGTAAAGAAGGTGCTCTGGTCAGACATCACCAAATGAAAACTTTTTGAACTGTATGTGAAGCACTATTTATGGAGGACAACTTCTCTCTGAACATAAAATCCTCAGGATGAAGCACAGTGGTGGCAGCATCAAGCTATTGGAATACAATACAAGCCACACTTTTCAGATGTTTCTTATTTGGAACAAAAGGTGAAAACCCTGCATCATTTTTCTACCGCATGATTGGACTGCTTTATGTGGGCCGGCACCTAACATCCCAACTAATTACAGAAGTTTCTGATAGTAATGCAATAAAATGTGAGAATATTTAAGGTTTTGAATCCATCCGCAAGGCCCTGTACCTGTGTGTCTCTGTGTGTGTCTCAGTATGTGAGCGTCCGCCTGTATGTGCTGCTCTCAGCTGTTTCCTCGCCTGACAAACAACAGGCCGCTCCGCTTGAGTCAGCAGCAGCGTTTCCTTAGATCAGCCACACGGAAACATGCTGGCACACACTGAAGTTTACAGAGCACATGTCTCCACTGACTCCCCTGTTTGTGCCAACAAGTGATTGGGAAACAAGCCTCTTTGTGACTAACAAAGTGCTGTTCGGTCGCTTCTCAACAGGTTTGCTGACCTTCGTGAACTGCGCCTACGTGAAGTGGGGCACCAGGGTGCAGGACTTCTTCACCTACGCTAAGGTCATCGCCCTCATCGCTGTCATCATCACTGGGCTGGTGAAGATCGGACAAGGTGCTCATGCAGGAACCAATGCATGTCAATGATTGGATGATAAGCACAGTTTTCTGCAAGCTTTCGCTGTTATCTCATTAAAAACAGCTTAATGATTACTGACAGTGTTTTTTTTATATTTGTGTTGTGGAAAAAAATACATTGTTAAATTAGAAAACACTCAATCAGGTTTGTTGAATATTCCTGTGCAGGATGAGAGCTTACAGATGAACAGATCAGAGTAAAGCTCTGCTATTGGTTTTATAGGAAGGGAAGAGAGAAAAAAATCCTAAACACTCAACAGGCTGTTTGGATCTTTGCTCCCCTGAAGGTTATTTCTCCAGGGAAAAACTTGGGCCAGACAAGTTCCCTCTGAGAATGTTTAAAAACATTAAGACAAAGCATAACATGACATAACCATCAGATGAACAAAGTCATAGGAAAATTAGACTGAAATCAATAGAGTCTAGCCTTAGAGCTATTTATCAAAACATGAGTTATTGCAGTGACCTCAGATAATATAGTTATAAGTGCTGTCACTGTTTTTAACAGTTTTCAAAATTTATTTATTTGTTTAAAATGTCATCCATTTCATGTTTCATTTATTTGTAAAGGTCTTAAGTCAAATGTTGCACAACTTCTATTTTAAACCCATTTTGACCCATCTGTTGACCCGTTGAGATCTAAGCAATAACAAGCATGCATATTGTGCTTCAAATTCATTCATTGGTCATTTAATTGGTTTAAATTGGAAGTGTCACATTGAAAGCTATTAAATGTTTGGATTAATTATTCTTTCTCATACAATTAATGAGGTGTTTCTTTGTTTTTTTAACTTTACGTTGGAAAGATGTCTCCATATGCTGTACATGTTGATTGGGTCAACCCCTTTTAGTTTGCCTTTACTTTCGCTTGTATTCTAATTTACTTTTCACAGGTTGAAGTTGGTATTATCAAAACCTTTTAGTCTATTACCTAACAGTGGCTATTCTTAGAGCACTGTTGTAAAATGCACCATAGCACATATATCACAGCTGACATTATTAACCTTTCTCACAGAAATAGAGAAATTCTGGTTCTAGAATTGCCCTAAAATTTTAATCTAGGAAGACTACGATCTCAAACAATTTTTAGATGCACTAAATGCACTTTTATTTAAACTCTTAACTCCACTTTGTAACTGTTTTATTTTTCAGGTCACACTCAGAACTTTGATGGCATGTTTGATGGCTCCTCTCGGGATCCAGGACACATCGCTCTGGCTCTGTACTCTGCTCTGTTCTCCTACTCTGGATGGGACACGCTCAACTTTGTCACAGAGGAGATCAAAAACCCAGAGAGGTGAGGAGACCAGCAAAAAGGACCTGGGTCTAGGGTGGTTGTTTCTTTTCACCTAAAGTGTTAATCTTCTATGAAGCATCCCAAATATTTTAGTATACCCCTGATTTTTGAATCACTAACGCTCTAACAAGCAGCAGTGTTGAGTGCTCTTTCTGACAGGACTATGAGAGCCAATTTAAATTAGATTGGACTCACTCTCTTTAACATTGCTGATACGTTTCAGTAGAGTTTAGGTCAGGCCCATTCCAGAAGCTTATAGTTAGCATGCACTGTTCATGTTTAAACCAGTTTTAATGTGTATTTCAGATCATTTTCCTGCTGGAATGGTACATGCTGTGTAATGCAGCTGTACCCGTAGTAGCGAAATAGTTAATGATGCTACCACCACTCTCCTTTACAGTTGGTATAGTGTTTATAGATTTAAAAGTGTCATCTGGACTCTTCTTAGCATGGTTCTTGCCATTGTGACCAAACTGATCTGATCTATTTCTGAATATAAAACCTTTTCTAAACAAGACTTGTGCCTTTTCCATGCGGGAAGCTGCAGATTTCAGTTGAGACTGACGGTGTCAATTCTGGAGCAGAAGCTTCTCTACTGCTCAGCACCATCTCAGTCTGTGATGAGATTTCAATGTCTTCACTATGGACGCTCACAATGCTGTTCTAACAGTTTCTAGTTTATGACAGGCTAGAGCCTTTACAGTTCTTGGGTTTTTCCTGAACATCCTAACCAATTTCCTATCACCTGAGGGTGACAATCCAATATTAGCAGGAGTGTGTTTATATTTTTCATGCTTTGTAAATGAAAGAAAAATCCTCAGTAAGTTAAAACTTTTCACTAAATTTTTGCTTTTACTATCACTAAATTTGTGTTTTGTATGATTATTAAAACACGGAAAAACAATTGCTCAAGTAAATCTTTAAAACCTCCAAGTTGATAATAAACTGACTACGTCCCCACTTGTCCTTCTCAAATTCAGACCAACACTTTAAACAGGAAATTTCAGCTTAAAATTCTGATTAACATCTTAGCAAGCAAATTGCTCTGAGTCAGATTGATCTTCATAATCATACAGTATTAGTATAAGAAGAGCCTTGAGCCTTGGAGTGTTTAAAAGAAATGTGAATTTTAGTTTATGGCTTCCATCACTGATATAAGATGGAGAATGGATTCATGAAATCTGGAAAACGTGTTGATATGGTCAATGTTGCAATAATGGTGTTTTCTCTCTTTTTTTAATCATACTTAAAACAAGTTCACTTAAATTTCACTGAATCAATACATTTTCACTTCATTGACTGAATAAAGAAAGTCGCAATTATTCAATAAATCTAATTTAAAAATCTGAATCCAAATTTAAATCAATACCTGTTGTTTCTTAACCCTGTTTTCCTCATGAGGTCCAGTATCAGTTTTATACTTTCATTCATACTTTCAAGTATGAACACAATATTAAGTATCTCTCTAACAGGTTTGAATCTTTAATATCAGTGGAGTGTTAGAGGAGCAACATAAAGACAGAATTTTATTTAAACATGAGTGAAAGCCGTGGCGACGGGAGACCTCATGGTGATAAAAAGTTGGACCAACACTTGTCTGTAGGTGCACTTTGTTATGGTTACTGTAGGCCTCACAAATCAAAGCAGGTCCCATCTGTGGGCCAGGACCTTCTTTTCAAACAAATTACTCTCGTTTCCTATTATGCCTTTCCAAAATAACACAAACCTCTCATATTTAATGGAGGAGTGGATCAGTTTTAAGAAGGCACTGCAGCTCAGCACTAAACAAACCCGATGTCAGTCCTGCAGATCGAACCGGAAACATCCCCTGAGATCAGATCTCCTTTTTCAATTATACAACCTCCAAACTGCCTATTTTAGTTTACATTTTCACTCTTTAACATCTGTAAAAATAGCATTCTACCATATTTACATTGTGTTACATTGCTTAAATATCAATCTGAAAAATCCAAATGAAATCAACTGATTGAACCCTTTATATTAGTCTAAATCTATTCCACTAAGCCAGGTTTTTCACCAGAGTTTAAAGAAACCTGTTACAAGGACAGAAAAAGTTTGCGTTGAGCTGTTGCTTTATTTCAGACAAAGACCAGTCTGATTATGTCTGGGTCTCCAGACTCTCAGGGTTCCCAGGCAGATTAGGTGTCAAACATCCTCATCTTTCCTGCCTAACCCCCCTGAGCTGAATTCATGCTCATCTCCCCTGCTTTGCTTCCCCCTGCTGGTTGTTTCTATGAACTGCAGGAATCTCCCCCTGGCCATCGCTATCTCCATGCCCATTGTGACAGTGATCTACATTCTGACCAACGTGGCTTACTACACCGTCCTCCCCATCAACGCCATCTTAGACAGCGATGCTGTCGCTGTGGTGAGTTCCTACATGTTTTCAGTAAATCTTGACCTTCTTGAGGGATGGATCGTGATTTAAAACTTGCTGTTGTTTCTCTACAGACTTTTGCAGATAAGGTGTTTGGTGTGATGAACTGGACCATTCCCTTAGCTGTGGCTCTTTCCTGCTTCGGTGGACTGAACGCCTCCATCGTTGCCGCCTCCAGGTGAGATTCAGACTCCAGGCCACAACAGAACCTCACTGTTAGATGTCATGTAGCAGACCTTGTCACACCCACTGTCTGTCTCTGTATTCCGTTTATGAAAAGGTTGTTCTTCGTGGGCTCCAGAGAGGGCCACCTGCCTGACTTTCTTTGCATGATCCATGTCCACCGCTACACTCCCATTCCTGCACTCCTCTTCAACGTCAGTCACCTCTCTGATCTTCTCTCCTAAACTTGCATTTCTCATCAAATCTCTTGATCTAACAAGGTTTCATTTTTCCTTTCTCCAGGGGTTTATGGCTCTTATATACCTATGCGTGGAGGACGTTTTCAGGCTGATCAACTATTACAGCTTTAGCTACTGGTTCTTCGTTGGCTTGTCTATTTTAGGGCAGCTTTATCTTCGCTGGAAGCAGCCTGATAGAGAGAGACCACTAAAGGTAGTTCAGTCACAATCCAAATGTAGTTTACATTTCCAGACTCAAGTCTTTATCTCATAATCTCTCTTCCTTCTCACAGCTCAGTTTGGTCTACCCCATCATTTTCTGCCTCCTCACCATCTTCCTGGTGGTGGTGCCCCTCTACAGCGACACCGTTAACTCACTGATCGGGATCGGCATCGCCCTGTCAGGGGTGCCCGTTTACTTCCTTTGCTGCTACACTCCGGCCAGCAAGAGACCGCTGTGGCTGCGGAGCTTCATCGGTAAGGTAGACCCAGGATTCCCTCCAATTAGGAGCAAATCAATCATTAATCGAAGGATCGTAGATAGTTTTCGAAATGATTTGGTTGTCTGCTTCTTGGGGAGTCTGTTAGAGCACAAAGGAGTTCTTACATTGCCTCACAAATACAGACATTCAGGGTTTTTGGATCAAGATTATTTTCTGGCAATGATAGTGCCCCAAACAAGTATCCACCCAACCTGATTCAGCACTTTGTAGAACCACTTTTCAATGCACTTGCAGGTGCACATATTCTGAGATACGTCTCTACCAACATTGCACATCTAGCGGTAGAATCTTTGATCGTTCTTTTTTGCAAATTACCCCAACCCCATTTAGATTGGATGAAGTAGTTCTGAACAGCAACTTTCCAGTTTTACGACAGACTCTCAGGAGGAGTTGACTAGATCTCCACACACAACTATGGTTGGATCTAAATGGCTCCAATTTACCTCCGACTGTTTATTGTGTCGTTGTCCTGCAGGAAGGTGAAACTTTGTCAGACAGAATTTATTAGCAGCCTTGACTAAGTTTTCCTCCTAGATTGGCCTGTATTTAGGCCCATTGATCTCCCCTTTAACTGAGCAGCTTCCCCTCCCTGCTGAAGAATCCCCACAGCATGATGCTGCCATCACCATGTTTTACTATGGGGATGGCATGTTCAGGTTGATATGTAGTGTTGGCTTACTATCTCAGCATATCTAATGGTTTTCTTAATGCCTTCTCTACATAAAGGCCAGATCTGTGAAATCTAAACCTATTAGTTCTCCACTCAATATGTCTTTGTTTACTGGAAAAACCTACCAATTATTCACTAAATGTTGTTTTTATTATTATTGATATAAGCTTAAATCTTCTTGTTTCTTTCAGCTAAGTGCGGCATCCTGATTCAGAAAGTGTGCTACTCAGTTTTGACTGAGATGGACGACAAATCAGAGTAGAGAAGGTTGCTTTTCACGCCCTGACAGAGACTGAAGACACAGGGTCTGAGCCTGAACTCTGGTCCTCCACCAGCTGCTGCTACTGAAAGGCCCTGGAAGACAAACATCTGGGCCTGAGCTGAACACAGCTTTTTTACTTGTCAATCATCTCCAACTGATTGGGAATTTATTTCTCAAGGTGGCCGGAGCGACTTCAGGGAGAACATTAAAATGCACTCCAGAGGAAGTTTTTATGTGCCTGAGCATCTCGGTGAAGAAACATTTAATTATACCAAGTATTTTGTGTAAAATCAAAGAAAATTTACTTAGAGGCTACAAATGATGGATGAATGGGCATATTTGAAACTGAAAGCACTGCTGACCGTACAAACAGCCTTATTATTTGCACACAGAAGGAAGAGCAATTAAATAAAGTGTGTAACTTGATGTTTGAGTGTTTATGAAGACGTTTATAAAATGTTTTATATTGTCAGCTGTGAGGTCTGCTAAAGGGCTATTTTTACACACAAACTGCTGAGTCTGACTGAGTTTGATCATGTTCAGATGCAAAGATCTATTTATAATAAAACAACTTTACAACTTTAAACGACTCAGGGTCATATCTAGTAAGCAGAGATTTGGTTGTGAGCTCAACAAAACACGGGACGATCAGATTGTTTTGATCTCGATCTGATTTTTTTTCTGCATGTTTCCCTGGTTCCATCGTCTCCCCTTGCAATTACCCCCATCTGTCTGGGTTCCTGGCTGGTTCCTCTTCGAACATCCCATGTTTTTGTACTTCTCACTTCGTCGTGTTACCTGGTTGTTCTGGACTCAATAAATCATCATATTCATCTCATCCTGTCTGCGTTTGAGTTTTCTCAACTACACACATCATGACATCACCCATGATCACCCGTGACGCTTTAAAGCAGTGTTTATATTTGTTTAGAATACATAATCACAACACATCCCAACATTCGTTCTCTCTCTTCTGTCTATAAATATGTACATAATTCTCTACACAGATGAGCTCAAAGCCCACTGGATTCATCCAATCGTGTTCTTCCAGGGCTTCACTTTGACTTCAGCTTCCTTTTGTTTAGATGATGCTGAAGCCCCCCGAGTTGTCTGATGCAGAGGATTGTGGGTAAAGGTCTGCCTCAGCGGACCTGTAGGGTGAAACACAAAAGCTTAGAAATACTCAAAAGGAAACATGTCCTATAGAATTCACTGAAAACACTCCCATCTCTCAACACTGATGGTAAAAGGTCATCTAGAAAAAATCTTATGTGTAAAAGAATAAGAAAGATTAGAAAAAAATAATAAAGTTATTAGGACCTGATAAATAAAGCACCCTCAAATAAATCATTCACCATTTTCAATTCAGGAGCAGAATGACTGAAAATCTGTTTATCTAAGCGTTGAAATGTAGAACTTTGTTCCTAAATGATTTCTCAGTTCTTAAGAGGCTCCAGAATGTTGCACCTAAAGCTTTTATTGCTAAAATTCAACTTATTGGTTTAATTTACTTGGATTATACAAGAACAGTAAATGAACTGAAGTTATATATAGTCATACGGACCACTCAAAGCGCTTCACACTAAAGCAATAATCACACATCTATACACTGATACCCAAATCAGTAGGCAACCTGGGGTTAAGTGCCTTGTCAAGGGGCACACGGAGCTGTGAGAAGAAGGCGCTGGAATAGAACCTACAACCTTTAGATTGCAAGGCGAATACTGTTGTGACCAAGGTGCAAAATCTTAACCACAAGAGCAGCATTGCTTAAGGATAAACGTGACTGGACTCCAATGAGCCAGTCCGCTCTTTCAAACTGGTACCACCTCATTGCTATTGCAGTTCTGATTCTTGTGTACCCAAACCTCCGAGGGGAAAAAAGGTGTGGACTTAGCCATGACACTTTATACAAACTATGCATCAGTTCGTACAGCATTAATAAATCTATTGTATGAAAATATGGTTTTGTGACTCTAGTAAATATCTACCAGCAGGAGGGTGAGCAGAGTGATTTTGGTTTGATCACAGCTCATAATCTGTCATGTTTTAAACAAAACAACTGGTCCATATAGGAAGATAACTTCAATATTTGTTTTTAAATTATTAATCTGCATAGTTTATCGTTTAAGAGTACAAAAAATACACGCTAATTTAAACAGATTGAGGGAAATATAAATAAAATGTTGACAGTATTTTAAATGTAGTTTTAGATGTGAATTTAAAACTAAAATCTTACAGGGGTCTGAAGATGCATCATCTTTTATTTGTGTAACCAACCACAAGAGGGAGCCTTTTCCTGCTTAATTTATGTTACCGGCTGTGGCTTTGACGATCTTGATTATGTCAAAGAAATTTAATAATGGCTAAAGAGACATATGATCTCTGTGGGATTAACCTGGTTCAACAAAGGTGAAATAACTAAAAAAAACAATAAAGAAAAGTCTGGAATACTTTTCTTATTCAGCGCCAACATTTTAGTTCCCTTAATCGTTCAAAGAAATGATTACCATAGATGAATTTTAAAAGGACCACAATGTGGTGGGTCAGACCTTTAGCAGCGATTTCCAGACTATTCTTTATTCTTCTCTCCCTTTCTTCCAGCTGGTGTGCCAGCTGAGCATTCTTCCACCCTGGAAAACAGTTTACCACACAGATAAAACAAAGGTACACTTTAGTAAAAACTGCAGACTAAATTAAGCAGCGACTGATTTATTTCTGCAACACTGACCTTTCTTCATGCTCTCAATAAGTCCATCGTTCTGAGGCATCGCTGAGGCCGGGTGTTTGATCCTTTGGGGGATATTAAACTTCTGTCTGACTGCAGGATGCCTGAGCAGAGCCACTTGACCCAGGGAGAAGCAGTTGGAGGTCAGCCAGTAGGTAAACACCGCCTGGGAACAGATATTTATAACACAGACCATAAGTGGTGGAGCTTTGTGACATCTTGGTGCAACAGGTTAAAGTTCTGGGACAAATCCACACTAACCGTAGGGAAATTGATGGTGAGAGGGAGGATGATTAAAGGCATGATTCTGAAAACTGCCTTCATGGCTCGCAGATTTGGGTTGTCAATACCAGACTCTGCGCCGAGCTGAAAAATTATAATCAGTAAAATGAGTTTTCAGAAAACCGTTACTGTAACTCTGAGACAAACTGAATCTGAGGGGTGGCGAAGGTCATCTCACCTCCAGGATGAAGAACATGGTACCAGTGACAGCAAGAGGAAGGATATAGAAAGGATCTGCTGCGCTCAGGTCAGTGAACCAGAGCGCACCCCCTGTCTGTAAGCTGGGCACCGGCAGATACGCCATCTTCCTCAGAGCGATGAAGAAGGAGATGAAGACCGGTGCCTGGGAGAGATCAACGTGTGAGTGAGGAACAGTGAGCATCCAGACAGGAGAGTTGGAAACTAAGCACATTAAAAAAATATGGAAGCTACTAATATCAAACATCGACATAAGATGCTGAGGGCAGTTTAAACCGTCATGGTTATTTTCTAGTTATTTTAAAGTACAATTAAAACCTGGTTTTGCTGCTGCTGCTACTGCTTACATACATGGTATGACGTCACCTCCCTTTCCAACATAAATGAACCAATGACAGCTTTTTGAAGAAAGTCACCTTGATGCTCTTTTTAAATCTATTATTATGACTCTTAAAGATAAATCAGCGAATGTCACAATAAAAACATTATAATATCTGCAGTTCTGGGAAATGTTTATTGGTGCATCTTAAATTATGACCCCTGAGGTGGCAAATCCAATAGGGCTGGAAATCTTGACGTACTTAAACCACAATTTGATTTTTACATTAGATTAGATATTAACAACCAGATAATTTGATTTGACTACTTAAAATCATCAATGTGTTTATTAAAGTATTATTTAGAATTATTTATTAAGTATTAAAAACCAGACTTTAAACCTCATGCGCTTTGTTCTCTGTTCCAGGAAGGTGCCTCTATCACCCTAATCTGGACCCAGTTTGTCGGGCACTGTGGATTTACATCACTGAGATCCATTAATTAGTCCAAGCCTGACCCCTCCCCTGTGCCCAGCTTGCCATGTTAGATCCAACTAGGAGCTGAAATCTTAAACAATATATGCCCCAGAATCAGAGGGGTAGTTAAACCTCTCCACATTGTGTTGAAATGTGCAGTAAGCTATAAACACTGATGCACTCAAAGAGGTAAACTGACCTGGACTAAAGGAACCAGGAAGCCTCGTAGAGGATTCACGTCATGTTTCTTCTGGAACAGGTTCAGATCAGAGTACGCTTTGGCAACTGCAAAAAAATTAACCAGCAGCTCAGAATCAGTGGGACGACTACAGAGCAGAAAGACAGGAAATATATCAGAGAGTATCAGAGAGTGAGGAAATGACGTGTACATTCATATTTATTTCCACTCTGCTTGGCTTCGTTCATTTTGTTGGTTAGTTTAGTTATTTCAGGCAGGACGTTGTTCAGTTTAGCTGCCTCTCTCTGACCCTTCACTATGACGGGAAACACAGCCAAACGGGCCAGAACCGTTCCTAGAGCCAACAACAGAAGAACACATAAAGGTCAAACACAGATTGTTAGATGAGAGTTTCAGAAAATGGACCTTAAATTTTAAAAAAGCAGAAATAAATACATAAAAAAGTCTTATTTTCTGAAAGGTTTTGCTCACCTACGACTATAGCACCCCACCAGGGCAGGCCCAGATCCATGTGAAAGAACTCTAACAGGCTCTGGATCAGACCCACTGGAGTGTTGGCGGCCAGTCCCAGTTCTGCCAGCCTGGGCTCTGCAGCCACAGCCTGTAGGATGTCTGCTGCAACCGGCGCAGCATCGGCCAGCTGCTCGATGACCGGCTGCGTTAGAACAGGCAAGGGGTCAGCGGACAAAGAGGCAGAGCTGTCCGCTACTGAGGCTGCCACGGAAACACTTTCAGCTGGGATCTGGAGGTGAAAGTTATAGAGTTATAATTGAAAACGAGATAAAATGTTTTAGTCCACTGTGTTTTAATTCAGTTACCTGTTGGGAGGCTGTCTGTGTGAGGATGGGGACAGAGTCAGCAGGCAGGGATGCTGAGGAGGACTCAGGGACAGGAGGTGGCATCGATCCATCACTGGGTGGGATCTGGAAAAAACAACCCACAATAAATGTAGCTTATTGTGTACTGAGTAAAGAAGAGCTCATTTCAAGATTAAAATATGAATAAAAAGGAAGAGTTGATTATCTCTATTGGATCCTAGAGATTCATTCTGTGGGGCTTGATCTCAATCTTCACAACTCAGATAGATAACATCAATTTAATTTCATCTACAATGTGTAACAGAGACAACAAACAGAATTCCCTCCAGTATCCGGGCGTCAAAGTGAATTTATGTGGCAGGAGTGAGATTGACATGCAAATATGAGAGTTTTGATCAAACATCTTTAAAATCTTAAAATAAATGGTTGTCATGGAGACTTGTTGGCTCTAAACTATTGGCTGCAGATCCTGCTAATTTCAATCTCTCTCATTTTTGCTTTGATTGGAGATTCTTAAGGACAACTTAAGGCAGGTAACCATTTTCTAGTAGCCACATCCTGACTTGTGAAGAATAACACACATCTATCTTATTAGAATTAAGGGATCTCTTGTCTTCCCCATCTTAAGGTGCGTCTTAGAGAAATGGGCAACAGACTGAAATCATATTGAAACGTTTCCGGAAACAGGAAGCAAATTTTACAACACCTTAAACATTAAAAAAGAAAATCGCAGACACTCTGATCAACTTAAAACATTTTTTGTACGTTTCCAACATTTTCAGTTAAAGATTATGCCACTGCAAAAAACTGTGGGAGCGCTGTCAAATGTTCAGAATGAAAAGTTTGTTGATTCAATGTGATCCACCTATGATTAAAATGCGGTCTTTAAAAAGCTACTGAACACTTTCAATTTTTTGCAAATCTGCTGAGGGCAGATTTGTAACGAAGACAGAAAGAACAGTTGCATAAGATGTGCAAGTGACAGATGCAATTCCAACAAAATAATCATTTCGACTCATTGTAATAAGCTTTTTCATATTTTTCTAACATGTGTTTATTTACCTGTGAGCTGTTGTGTCTGACGGCCACAGCGCTGACCCAGAGGAACTTTCCACGGTGCCTGCGGCTGATCTGAGACCTGCTCACAGGACTGCTGCAACCAAACAGTGTGTGCAGGCTGGAGCTCTGAAGCAACAGAAGTAGGGATGACAAATGCAAGAGGTTGGGAAAGGAATGCAAAGAAAGACAAAAAAGTACTACTAAAATATGATAAAATATTTGCTACATGTAATATAATCTTTTGTTGTTGTATTGGCAAGAATCTGGTGATACGATATGTATCACAATACAGGGGGGACCATACGATATATTGCGAATCTATGAGTATGACTAAACTCAGCAAAAAAAGAAACGTCCCTTTTTCAGGACAGTGTATTTCAACAATAATGTTGTAGAAATCCAAATAACTTTACAGATCTTAATTTTAAAGGGTTTAAACAATGTTTTCCATGCATGTTCAATTAACCATAATCAATTAATTACCATGCACCTGTGGAATGGTCGTTAAGACCTTAACAGCTTACAGAAAGTAGGTATTTAAGGTCACAGTTCTAAAAACGCAGGACACTAAAGAGACTTGTCTACCGACTGTGAAAAACACCCAAAGAAAGATGCCCAGGGTCCCTGCTCATCTGCGTGAACGTGCATTAGGCATGCTGCAGGGAGGCTGATGTGGCTAGGGCAATAAATTGCCATGTCCGCACTGTGAGACGCCTAAGACAGCGCTACAGGGAGACAGGAAGGACAGCTGCTCATCCTCGCAGTGGAAGACCACGTGTAACAACACCTGCACAGGATCAGTACATCCGAATATCACACCTGCGTGACAGGTACAGGATGGCCACAACAACTGCCCGAGTCACACCAGGAACACACAATCCCTCCATCAGGGCTCAGACTGTCCGCAATAGGCTGACAGAGGCTGGACTGAGGGCTTGTAGGCCTGTTGTAAGGCAGGTCCTTACCAGACATCACCAGCAACAACGCCGCCTATGGACACAAACCCACCTTCGCTGGACCAGACAGGAGTGGCAAAAAGTGCTCTTCACTGATGAGTCACGGTTTTGTCTCACCAGGGGTGATGGACGGATTCGTGTTTATCATCAAAGGAATGAGCGTTACACCGAGGCCTGTACCCTGGAGCGGGATCGGTTTGGAGGTGGGAGGTCCGTCATGGTCTGGGGCGGTATATCACATCACCATCTGACTGAGCTTGTTGTCATTGCAGGCAATCTCAATGCCTCGCGGTACAGGGAAGACATCCTCCTCCCTCATGTGGTTCCCTTTATGCATGCTCACCCAGACATGATCCTCCAGCAGGACAATGGCACCAGCCATACTGCTCGTTCTGTGCGTGAGTTTCTGCATGACAGCAATGTCAGTGTTCTGCCATGGCCAGCGAAGAGCCCGGATCTCAATCCCATTGAGCACGTCTGGGACCTGTTGGATCGCAGGGTGAGGGCCAGGGCCATTCCCCCCAGAAATGTCCAGGAACTTGCAAGTGCCTTGGTGGAAGAGTGGGGTAACATCTCACAGCAAGAACTGACAAATCTGGTCCAGTCCATGAGGAGGAGATGCACTGCAGTACTTCAAGCAGCTGGTGGCCACACCAGATACTGACTGGTACTTTTGATTTTGAGCCTCCCTTCATTCAAGGACACATTATTCTATTTCTGTTGGTCACATGTCTGTGAAACATTTTTAGTTTATGTCTTATGGTGTTGACTCTTTTAGTGTTCATACAAATATTTACACACATTAAGTTTACTGAAAGTAAAAACAGTTGAAAGTCAGAGGACGTTTCTTTTTTGCTGAGTTTATATATTGTGATTTTTACAACCTAATTTAAATTTTTTAGATCATTCTAAACACTCCAACCTGTTTCATACTTTAACACGTCCAGTTCTATTACTAGATCTAGTTGATCCACTGGAACAAAGAAGGTGAAAACAGCCACAAAACTACCAGTCATACTTTTAATTGTACTAGAAAAATGAATCATTAATGGTTCCATTCAAATAAAAAAATAAAGAAAATCGATACATTGCTTTTGAATTTCGATACAATATCGTGACATAAAATACCGCGATATATCGGCATATGGTTATTTTCTTACATCCCTGATCTTTTAACAGGTTTTAAACATAAATTACTTGAATTACACGTCATCCTGACAGCTTTTACGATTTGGTGAGTAAATCCCTTAAAAATGTGACATGTGGATTATTATCTAGCTCTGCAGGAGGCTACATACAGTCAATGGGCTACACAAGCTAAATAGAATGCACATAACCATGTTATACATGTTTCGCATTTTAATTAACAATATTAGCACCTCCAGGAAAGAAATTATCCTTGAAACCCTGTTCAATTTTAACCCATCTAATAAAGATGGATGTTAAACTTTCCATAAGGCGGCAGAAATGTTATTTTCAAACGGTTCAGGACTCTGAAAAGTTGCTAAAAAAAAAATCATACACCAGTGTTTTATAAGTTGGCTGCCTTGTCATAAACACGCTGAGGATAAATATGTTGATTAATGTAAGTGTCTCCAACTCCAGACGAAGCTCAACGATACTTGTACACATAGCTGGAAGCTGATTAATGGATCATCTGCAGCCACACAGTAAATAAAACGACCTCAGTGACGTCCCAAAACGTCCAAACAACGAACCTCAGAACAACCGAATAAACTACAACGATACTGCATGTGGAAAACCCATTAAATGAAGCGATCATTCGACTGATACTGATGTCTTCCCTACAGACTTTCTGTCAAAGTCACACTCATAACGCAGCGAGGACGCTAACCGGCTAGCATGCTAGCCGCTGAAACCTGCTGGTTCTGTCTCTGTTTTAGAAGCCGAACCAAAACTCCTGCAGCAGAACTGTAAACGGAACACACCTGGTTCTGAATGTTGGGAAGAACAGGGCTGCCCCGGTTCGGTTTCCCAGTCTGTCCCAGGAAACATCTTGCTAAGCAGCTCGGAGTCACCCCTCTCCTGATGGCAGCCATGTTGAGAGGGAGGAGACAGTCCTACGGAGCGTGTGAAGGGACAACCTGCCAAACCGCGAAGGTGTTTTTTCACGCAAGAAAAGCGATATGAATTTACATTATTATAATATCTTCCACATTTTGACAGTTCTCGTACTTTTTAGAAAGGTACTGTATATAAATATACTTTTTAAAACTCTGCTTTTAAAAATGTATTTACTCTACGTAGGTTAATGTATGGAGGGACATGCATTTTCAAAATGAGTCTGGCGAGCCATCAACGACTAAAGTCTTACATTTTTCAAGCTGATGTTATACAGTCTCTTACTCATGTTTTTGCTTTCGTAAAAATCAAAAATAATCATGCTGAGACATAGGCTACCCATTAAATAACAAAAATAAACATAGCTAACTAACTGACTAACCAAGTAAATAAATAGATAGCCTACATGATTTTAAACTCTCTTGTCACCAATATGAGGTTGTTGTTTTTGTTGTTGTTGTTGTTTTTACATCGTTTGATTGTTCAGGGTTTTTTTCTTCTTTGGCATTTATCTACAGTTTCTCTAGGTTCTTTGACTGAAGAACAAACTATCACATCAGCGTAGTTGAATGGATTTAGTTGTCGTTATCTTATTTCAAAATGTAACTTTGTAAAATATTTGTCACCAAATGAAAAGAAGGATGACTTTTTCTGAATAGATTTGTTTTAAAAATCTCGTATTATTGTATGAAGTTGCTCACTGATATGTAGGCGTATATGTTTGAGGAGTAAATGTTTTATTAACCAGCCTAAAAAATAGGAAATGTGTTCTTGATTCGATTGTTTTTTTTAAATTATTTTATTAAATAGATCCTTAATCTGCTGACTTTAATATGTTTTTGATCTAATGTTTAGGGAGGCTCTGCGCCTAGCTCCCACTTCTTCTGATCAACAAAGATCATCTTCTCCGGCGACTCATTGGTGTTCAAATCGCTGACAAGCAAATCGGGTTTTACTTTCGGATATTTTTGCTCTAGGAATTTCCCGGGGTGTTTTTCTTTTTCTTTATTTCTTTTAGGTTTTTTTTCTTTTAACCATACTTTTACTTTCATTTTCAGTTATTACAGGATTATGTTTTTAAAATGGGCTCAATTTATTTAAAATAGGGCCTAATAAAATAGAGATAAACATGCTGGATAGAAGCACCACAGAGGCCTGTAATTTCTCAAGCGTGCAAATCTGCCTTTAAAAAAATTCTCTTTTGTGATAGACGCAACGAAACGTGTCTGTTTCCTTTTTCTGTCTATTGATATAACATTTTGCATTTTATTTTTCCGATCTTGCATAACAATAGCTGCAGGGTGAACCACACTGAATCAAACAGACAAGAAACATTTTTTTTTAAGTGTGTAAACAGGCAGTCGTTGGCGCAAACTCAGTACTAACACCGGGTTCCTGACCCGAGCTGACGTCTGAACTGCGCTTCTATTTGGTTGTTTTGAACGCAGCGCGTCCTAGAGGAGAAATGACCGACGATCCCACGACATTCGTTGCGCTAGGCAGGTAAATCATGCTTTTTTGTATCAAGGAAACGCTGGGACGCATTTTAATTTGGTTATTTTCGTCAGCATAACATTTAGTTGCCTTTGCCAAAGTCAAGTGCCAAGTCGGTGACTGCTGTCAAACTGGATGCGTAACAACACAGTTTCGCTTTGATCTTCGTGTTACTGGGTTAATGTATGTCCAAAAGCGGTTACTCCCCCACGCAGTTTGTGCTCCAGAGAAGGAAAACGAAAGTTTTCCCACTTTTTCATTTTTATTATTTCACTTCAGGTTTTTGTTGCGAATGAAAATGGGCTCATCTACATCTGCACCAAAGGAGAAATGCTATGATCCTAACGACTCCTCGCTGAGATTTGTCGATGGAGAAGATGAATTGGATTGTAAGTATGGCTGCTGTTGTTTTATTTTAACTACGATGTGTATTGTTGCTGGAAATTGACTTAAAGGGTATTTGCTGAGTTGGTATTTGTTTTGTATTTTCGCCTAGTTTTGTGTGAAGGCTTTACATCACGAAGAGCGCAGATGTCCTGTGGTCACGCTGTGACCCCGAAGTCTCTCACTAACTGGTGTCTGAAGCTGTTGGAAGAGGTAAAACGCTACAAACATAAGGTTTAGAAAATAAACTCAGCAAAAAAAGAAACGTCCTCTGACTTTCAACTGTTTTTACTTTCAGTAAACTTAATGTGTGTAAATATTTGTATGAACACTAAAAGAGTCAACACCATAAGACATAAACTAAAAATGTTTCACAGACATGTGACTAACAGAAATAGAATAATGTGTCCTTGAATGAAGGGAGGCTCAAAATCAAAAGTACCAGTCAGTATCTGGTGTGGCCACCAGCTGCTTGAAGTACTGCAGTGCATCTCCTCCTCATGGACTGGACCAGATTTGTCAGTTCTTGCTGTGAGATGTTACCCCACTCTTCCACCAAGGCACTTGCGAGTTCCTGGACATGTCTGGGGGGGATGGGCCTAGCCCTCACCCTGCGATCCAACAGGTCCCAGACGTGCTCAATGGGATTGAGATCCGGGCTCTTCGCTGGCCATGGCAGAACACTGACATTGCTGTCATGCAGAAACTCACGCACAGAACGAGCAGTATGGCTGGTGCCATTGTCCTGCTGGAGGATCATGTCCAGATGAGCATGCATAAAGGGTACCACATGAGAGAGGAGGATGTCTTCCCTGTACCGCAAGGCATTGAGATTGCCTGCAATGACAGCAAGCTCAGTCCGATGGTGATGTGATATACCGCCCCAGACCATGACGGACCCCCCACCTCCAAACCGATCCCGCTCCAGGGTACAGGCCTCGGTGTAACGCTCATTCCTTTGATGATAAACACGAATCCGTCCATCACCCCTGGTGAGACAAAACCGTGACTCATCAGTGAAGAGCACTTTTTGCCACTCCTGTCTGGTCCAGTGAAGGTGGGTTTGTGCCCATAGGCGGCGTTGTTGCTGGTGATGTCTGGTAAGGACCTGCCTTACAACAGGCCTACAAGCCCTCAGTCCAGCCTTTCTAAGCCTATTGCAGACAGTCTGAGCACTGATGGAGGGATTGTGTGTTCCTGGTGTGACTCGGGCAGTTGTTGTGGCCATCCTGTACCTGTCACGCAGGTGTGATATTCAGATGTACCGATCCTGTGCAGGTGTTGTTACACGTGGTCTTCCACTGCGAGGATGATCAGCTGTCCTTCCTGTCTCCCTGTAGCGCTGTCTTAGGCGTCTCACAGTGGCAATTTATTGCCCTAGCCACATCAGCAGTCCTCATGCTCCCTGCAGCATGCCTAATGCACGTTCACGCAGATGAGCAGGGACCCTGGGCATCTTTCTTTGGGTGTTTTTCCACAGTCGGTAGACAAGTCTCTTTAGTGTCCTGCGTTTTTAGAACTGTGACCTTAAATGCCTACTTTCTGTAAGCTGTTAAGGTCTTAACGACCATTCTACAGGTGCATGTTAATTAATTGATTATGGTTAATTCAACATGCATGGAAAACATTGTTTAAACCCTTTGCAATGAAGATCTGTAAAGTTATCTGGATTTTTAAACATTATTGTTGAAGTACAAAGTCCTGAAAAAGGGACGTTTCTTTTTTTGCTGAGTTTATATAATTCCACATAATGGTCACATCCTGCCCAGGGATGTAAGAGGCTCCAAACAAAATTTAATCTGGGGGCCCACATACTACCGCACCATCGACCACCTTTATATTGTTCATGCTGAATCTTTTTCTTGTTTTTTTTATCAACTTGCATGTTCTTTTTTAAAAGTTGATCCAACTTTATACCTATTAAGAAACGTTTATGTTTAGAGAGTTTTATGTATGTGCAAGCATGTTATTGGAAAATTGAGTGGAAGGAAAAGTGTGGTAGATAAAGGTGCACAAGCAACAGGGTTAAGCATTTTTTTGTTGCTGTGGTTGGTCATCTATAAAGTTCTTTATGTCTAAACTCAATTCTATGTATTTGTTGGCTGTTACCATTAATCATAAACGTTAGTGAAAATAAATGATTGATATGCCTCTTTGCGAAATTAATCTATTTAGATTCAGAGGCAATTCTAATGTGTCTTGGGTTCCTAGGCAAAAAAAAAATATCTTGAACATTCATCATTTTTATAGGTTAAATAGTCTGAACAACAAACAAAAGATAATACACTTAAAAATACATGTGTATATGGATGTATAGTCTGTGGTGAACATTGTGTGTCTTATTAACTTAAGAGAAGTTGTTCAAACTCACATATATAAACATAAGCTCTTAAAGAATCTCACTGGGTTGCTTTTTCCCTCCTTGACAAGAGACGCAGATTTTCCATTACATTGTTTCATCCAAGGTGGATGCCTTTTAAGAATTTGATCTGTCTTGGGGGCCCCCAGGCCTGATGGGGGATATCAGCACTACCCAAAGTTTGCTTGTACCTCAGGCCGGCCTTTAGTCTATTGACTGATATAACTATTTTCATTGTTTTAAAGGGACAAAGTACCTTTGTGTGTGGCGTCTATGACTGTAATGCTGTGTGGCCTTATAAGGAAGTCTGCAAGATGGCTCTACTGACCCCTGAAGAAATGGAGCACTTTAAGAACACTATGAAGATCAATGCTACTGTTACCAGAAGAGTATGTATTTTATGCCTTACTTTGAAGTTTATTTACAAAACAAATGCTTTGATTGGTAATTTATTCTAAATCTCCATCTGTCTCCAATCAGTGTCCTGGATGTAAGTCCTGTGTTGCGAGACAAAATGAATTTAGTCTTTGCGTCAGCTGCAAGGTGTGCACAGCAAAGAACGGACATCCTTATGAGTTCTGCTGGCAGTGTCTGAGGGAATGGAAAGGTCCAAAGCCGAGGGTGGACTACTGTGGAAATGATGGCTGCTGCAACACAGCACTGCAAACTCTGAAAACCTGCCCAGATATCATCTTTGACACGGTGAAAGGAATCACTGGGTGCCCCTCCATCCGGGGCTGTCCCACATGCGGATCACTGCTGGAGCATAAACGAAATCACTGCAAGCACCTCTTCTGTCCTCAATGTAAGGTCAAGTTCTGTTTTGTGTGTCTGAAGACTTTTACTGAATGTTCAAAAACAAGTCCAATATCAGGACCGTGCTCCAGTGGTGTTGCTCCCAGACAGACGGTTATCCCAGTGTGGCGAAAGAATTAATGCTTCTTTATCAGAATTGACAGCCACTGTTTGTTTGCAGTTTTTAACAGCGCTTTTTAAACAACAGCAATGTGCCCGACAATATTTTTAAAACTTCTTTTAAGAGATGGATAATATTTCTGCTCAGAAATGTCGGAACGTTAGAAATATTAAGCAGGACCAATTTAAGAGTAAAAACCTAAATCTACATTGTAAAAGTGTTAAAAACCCTGTGAACTTTTCCACTTTTATCACCCACTGCAGTGTGTTTTACTGGTGTTTTATGTCATTAGCCAATGAAATTTGTTTTCTCACTTTTAATGTGTAAAAAACCTCTAAACATAAACATAAAAAACATAAAAAACATAGTAATAAACATAATGTACATAATAAATAAATCCCAATCTTTTTCTAAGCATATACATTCTTTTTATTGATGGTCCACTTAAAATGATCGTTTCAGTAGCAGTTTTTTTTAATTTATGGAAAAATGATCTGCATGTTATTCCAGGCTTTCCCTGAAGTCCTGTGCAGTTAGACTCCTCTGAGTTTGAAGGGAAAATTGTGTAAACTAGATAACATTTAGTCCTAGTTCAGCAGATTTCTCTTTTCTTGTCCATCCAAATGTTGTATGTCCTGTATTTTGATCTTGGTGATCTTGATTGTGACTCTGTAAATTAACACAGTAATGTTTTTTTCATTTCACCCTCTTTTACCTATAAAGCTACTTTGGGGATTGTTATTTATTAATTGCACAGCTTTATAAATGAAATAGACTTATACTGAGAGCTGTCAGAAATGATCGGTATTAACTGCAGATTTTACTGAACGTCCTGTTGCATTCAGCACCCCTTTACAACTGTCAATAATCTTTTAATCAAGGACAATAACATCACTGTTGGACAATGTTTCCCACTCTATGCATTTAGCTGTTGCTGAACTGGAGAGCTCCTTCATCCTTGGTTCACAAAGGAACATTATCGTAGGTCCCTTTTTCCCAGCAGTTGTTAGACTCTATGACCATCACTGCTCCCAAACTCAAACTCAGTAAGTGTTTATGTTTTTGCTGTTATTTTTACATCCCTGTTTGCACAGTTTTAACACTTCTTGTAAATCATTTGTGTTGTTTTTCATGCACAAATACATATGCACATTATGATTGTTTTAAATTATCATACTCAGTTGCACATTTCTTTGAATCAGAGTATGCTTTTTTTCCATAACTGCACAGTATTTTTCAGTTTTATCTTTTGCTGTAAATTTACCCTCGCTGGAGTATGTCATTATTACTTCTTTTTTTATATTTTTATCTTGGTGTGAATCTACATGCTTCGACTTGCCTGTCACTTTGCTGGTGGTTCACCAGAATATCCCAACTGAGAGACAAAAAAGGTTATTCTATTCTATTCTATTCTATTCTATTCTATTCTATTCTATTCTATTCTAGTTGAAATCCTTTACTCCTTCACTAAGCTGAAAACATTATGATGGGACACATTAAATAAATGAGAAAATAAATCCAAACTAAAATGATGAATAAGTGGAAGCAGGTGCAGACAAATTAGTTCAAATATGAAATCAAATTACTAAAGAAACAAATAAAATGAATAAATGAGCAAATAAATATATAAGTAGGTCAATTAATGTAAAAAATGGGTAATGGGCAATAAGTTAAAGCACATAGTTCAGTAAGTTCTTAACTAAATAAATACAGTAAAATAAGGAACATGAATAGAAACCTTTTATTGGATGTTTCCTGATACATGACAACTTTTGATTTGGAACAAGATGTTATTATCTTTTAACTGTTACAAGAAAACAGGAGTTTTCATCTCATGCGGGAATAGATCAAGCTACATATTATTTAATTCATATCTAGTTTGCTCAGGTCTTTAGACTGCTACCAGCAATAATGTGGAACAGTCATGTGTATTTTCTTGTGTTATTTACAATACAACTTTATACAATAGTTACAATTTAATATTACAATCAGAAACATACAAATAACTTTACAAGGACCCGTTCTTAATTTGTACCAAAACTGCAATCAGCAAAGTTGTGTTTTTGTATTGAATGGATTAAAAAAATTGCTTCTATGCTTATCGGAAAGGGTAATTTCAGAAGAGAAAACCAAAGAGAAACCAAAAACAGTCTTCATCATAAGGTGCAGCTGACAACAATAATGGCATCTCTGTTGTGCTATAAATAATTCTCCCTCCCAATCAGTCCTCTCTTTTGCTTTCACCACCGTCCACTCCACACTGCAGGTTTCTCTGCTGTCTCTCAGCCTCCATTCACCTTCCTCACCATCTGGACCTTGCTATCAGGTTTGATGTTGTACTCAGACAGGGGAGCAGAGTCATTGTCCAGAGGCCTGTCCTCGACAATCAGCTTGATGTCACCCAAAGTCGACCCTGCACAAATAGCGTGAAGAAAAACGAGATATGATTTTATTGTTCACGAAATCTAACGGGTAATTAATGCATGCATTTTTCTTTATGGATTATGTTTTAGTCTGGAAAAACTCCCAAAAGTCGCCCCATAGCAACGTTTTGTAGATCTTAATGTATTTTCACAAAAGTATTTAGCCTACCTGATTTAGGGAAGGTGTTCACCGCATATTTCTTCAGCTCTAGAACGGTCATCTTCCCCAGAGGCCCCTTGGTGCTGAGATAGCTGAGCTCTCCATTGTTGGAGCAAATGATGAGCTGGTCTGTTCGGCACATCTTTGCTTTGACTTAGCTGCTCGATCCTTGGTTTGATGTGCCTAATTGCCTTTACATGAGTGCCTTTAAAGAAGACAAAAGTGGGCTGTCTTTGCAAAATGAAAGCAAAAGTGCGGGGTTTCCAGGATAAATATTTTTTTTATAATAAAGCATGACCTTATTTGAACCTTAAAGCTTTCACACTTCTTCTAAGAAAGATTGTTTTTATCCAGTCGAGAACACTATTTTAAAATTGATTTTCTCCATGTGTTAAACTTAAGCACATGATGTTAAAACCATAGCCATTTTTACAGTTTTACTGCCATTATGATGTTGCATGAGGAAGGGGTGAGCATATAAGGGATAAAGTAAATTGTAAAAAAAATATAAACATATCAAAGTGAGAAAAGGAAGAGGAAAAAAACTGAATAACATAAGATGTAAAAATATATGTAGCCAGAATAAAAAGAAGCATCTTAAAAGCCATAGCTATCTAAAAATATATCCTTTGGTCCTTTGTTTAGGATAGGCCTACTGTTTGGTTGTCTTATAAGGAGAGGTTTATCTGCTTTTCCCTAGAAAACTAGATAACAAATTAAATTTTAAAATAAATAAATAAATGCATAAAAATAAAATTAAACTGGGTCAGTTTACTCCTTTGTCATTATATACCTCTATTTCCACTCCTTCCTATATTAATCCTGATATATTTTAATTTCCTTTACACACAAAAATGCTGGGTCATTTAATCAAACCAACCAATGGGAAATGAAATGTGTAACCCATTTTGGGTTATTATATGGGCCTTGGGTTATTATTTGGGTTATTTTTGTGCAACCCATGCATTGGATTAAATACAGTTGAGTTATATACAGACTCAGGTTCAAATCCATTAACCCAACAAACATCAGTTGATTCAGGACCTGGGTTGTTTATGCTTTGAACGTCAACACATCATCACGTCGACTTCTCCCGTCTTCCAAACGGATCATCCAGCAGTGAGCCAAGTCATAGTTAAGGTTTGTGCACAATATATATCTAATCCATTAGATATATAGTATATAATTCTGGATTGAAATGTCAACTGTGTTAATCTTCAAAATATAAAGTTACAACAAATGTATATCGTTGCCTCATGTTCAGATGAAGACATAGTAATGATCTGTCTTTCATTTTCATTCTTAAAAACCTATACATACGTTATTCTACATTTATTCATGTAGTTTTGCAAATATATTATGCAATTAGCCGCCCCCAATATGAGAATACCCATGTCCACCCCCTCTTTCAGATCCCACCACATCTGGATTAAAACGCTGAGATGATTTACAGAGATGTGTTTACGGACAAACATAAGCTAAAACACAAAGAAAAGAAAAGATTAAACTCATAGTGTCAGATTGAAACCATGGTAACACAACAAACACACTAGGAAGATGATTTATTTTTACAAAGTAGGCCTAAACTTTGCAATTCATTTAAATGCTAAAATCTTTTAATTGATCAAATGTAAAAAATAAAATAAAAAATAAAATCAGACTTACGATTGTCCCTCCATCCAGCCCTGTCCCACCTGTAGATCACTGCTGGAACATAAACAAAATCACTGCAAACACCTGGACTGTCCTTAATGTAAGGTGAAGTTCTGTTTAGTGTGTCTGAAGACTTTTGCTGAATGTTCAATTCATAATCAAACTTCTGTTTCTTTGTAATGTTTTTATTCTTGCTCAAGCTTTGCTAATGTGCCTCATTGTTTTTTATCCTAGAGAAACACGAGGAGGTAAAATATTGAAATCTACAGCAATTTCCTAGTTCAGAACCATGAACAGCATGCAGAATTGACTTCCAGGTTTTGGACAGGGGTCAGAATCTTTGGTATTAATATATTTGATCCACTTGCTTCAAGGAATTAGACTACATTACATGACAGTTGATTGGAAGTAGTTTATTTTCTTTGCAAGATGCTTTTGGGTTAAAAAAAACAGCACAAAGCACATATAGATTATTTTCCTGACCCAGTCCTGCATCGAATGTGGGCTGTTCCAGTTCTGGGTTAGCTTCAAACAACAGAACTATAATGTAAGTGAACAAAGGAGTAGGTTAAAAAACAATAACACACAACCTGGACAACTGAGCTAGTAATATTTGGGGTACAATGAATAATTGTATTATGTAGTTTAAATCGTTATTAAAATAATCTGATACAATATTAAAAGTGTTAATCTCAAAACGTACTAAATGCTTATGTTGAAGGATACTGGACTTCTGTTATTCCTTGAAGATGCTTCACCTCTCATCCAGAGGTGAGGTAAACAAAAACTTATATTGCAAGTATGGGAAAATAAATAATCACTTAGAGCAACATGCATGTAAAACATTTTCTAGTTTTTAATGAGCACTTTAAATTCTTACCTGATCAATACAAATGTTATCAGTTAGAAATTCACAAAATATATATATATTTTTTTCAAAACTGGACCATTTTTGTTAAGCTCAAAGGTAAAAACTTTGCAAGCGGGAAGACAAAACTTTCTTACAGGCAAAAACACAAACAGCCTACTTGATTTCCCCTAATAGGAACTTCCCTATTATAATTGTCCTCATTTGGCACTAACCAAATGATTACTGGAAACTACCTAACTGATCAGCCTTTGCTGTTGTGTAACCATGGTGGTTTCTGCTTTCGATTTATTGTGGCTGCAAAGTGCATCTACCTCCACAGTAAAAGATCTCTGCATGAGAGCAATAGAAACCAACACAGGCATAATTAGGCCATTCAGTCTTATTGTGCTTATCATAATTATTTAATCACCTAACTTCTTTTAGATGCCAGACAGGAACTGAAAGATAAAAATCAGGAATTTAAAGGGATTTCCTTAAAGGTGGCGTGATATGCAAGTTTGGTCTTTACTGCCAAGCGAAGGACAGATGAATGAAAAACTTTAGACTGAAACTTCTACAGAAACATTTTGCAACATAGAATACTCAAAATGCTAGCTTAAAGGCCCAGTGTTTTGCCTGATTGTTGAAGGTACCCCTGACTGAAGGTCCTGTGAGGATACAAACGTTTTATTTGAAGGCTTTATTCAATTTAAATTGAATTTAAATAGTCAAATCAGAACATATGTTGTCTCAAGAAACTAAACAAAAAAAAAGTCAATTTAAATCAGAATCAAATGAATTGTGCTGATTCCAAGTCAAATGCATGCATTCCAAAAATGTGCAACAGGAACAGGTTTAGCCACAGCTTTTTAAATTGGGTTAATTTAACTAACACATTGATTTCCATTAATTAAAAACAACAAAACACTTTTTTGTTTTTTTAAAATGGCACATCATTGTCAGTTTTCTCCTTTCTTAACACTGATGCACCCTCATAAGCTCAATAGGCGGCAGAAATGCACCTAAAGTTTGTTTTCCTGCCTCAAAAATATACATCGACTCCATTGTACCACAGCTGTCAAGCTTGCACTGAGAAGTGGATAAAGACAATGGATAGATGCTGATTCACGGTTAATTATCTAGGGCAACTTTATTTGCTCATAGTTGCCTGTAACATTTGTTAAAGGTAAGAGCTTCTCCTGCTGTAGAGTTCAGATATTGGAAGGCTCAAAATCAGCAATTCCTACGATTCTGGTATTGTATCTTAATGTGTGAAGTTGGTTTAGTTCTACAACTTTGTACTTTGACAATGCATGCAAGCTGTACTTGCATATAAATAAGAACTTCATCCATTTTAATATACTTAACTTACATTCAAAATGGGAAAATCACAATAAATAGAACCATTTTGGACAGAGCAATGTTTTAAGATTTTTTTGCAGTTCATTTTAATAGATGTGCCTTTGTGGATAAAATCCTCAAATTAGTTTTCTCTTAAAAAGTCAGTAATATATTGGAACAACAAAACATGACTGTTAATACAGACATGGTGGCCTGTCTATGCACTGAACAGTAAATGCAGAGAAGACAATTACAGCATCAATGCAGCGTGGAGCAGAGGAGAACAGGCTGTGGTTCAGCAGAGGTGTCAGGTCATCTGTATGGTCAGGTCTAGTCTCTCTCATCGTCATCTTGACAATACCTCATAGATTCTTTATGGGGTTGAGGTCGGTCCAGTTTTGTGTCCAAGCAAGCACAGTAACACCATGGTCACAATCAGTAAAATGATCAGTTCACTATGGTGTGGTACCGTCATCCTGAATGCTCTCCTGGTAATGCATCAATGCTTAATGTAAACGGGACATCAAAGTGATTAAAACTAATAGTGCAAATATGGAAAAAAAATCTTCAATCTACTTCATCTGACCTAATGCTTGTTTGGGTGTGTTTGCATTCACCTTGAGGGTGATGATAGTGCATTCATTTCAGTTACTGCAGAGCCTACATGCAGTTTTCATATCAGCTCAACATGCTGCATGCTTGCAGTTACCCAAGTCAAACCTTTCTTGCTTGACTACATGCCTTTTTCAAGGTTTGCATTGTTTTCTGTCTGTTGACCTTTTACCTTTTCAAAACTAATGAAAATGATGCAAACCCTGAAAAGGGCATATTGTAAAGCAGGACCAAATTAATTTTATATGAGGTAGCAATTCCCTCATGTTTTGAAAAACCAAACCAGCTTCTTGATTACTGCAGTCCACAGATATGGACCAAAAAATGAGTGTGTATTGTTTGTATGTTTTCTATTGCTTTGAAAAATCTCATCTAACAGTTTTATAGAAAACAATGTGGCCGAAAAATAAAAAGAAACTCATCTGTTTACACCATTTATTGCACAAGCCAATGCCAGAAATAAAAGTTAAAAAAACAAAAGAAGCACAAAAGTTAATATGTTTATACTTGGAATTTCCTGCCAGTCGCTACACAACATTGCTAATTTAATTATATTCAGCAACAATATGGTAATGCAGGATTTTACTGGTAGAAAAATATAACAAAACAAAAAATGTTTGATATAGTTTTTTTTAATCGAGACTTGTAAAGGCCTACAGAACTGAACAGTTAAAGGGCAAAAAAGTAATAAAATGACTGATGAAGTTTTAAGCTAAATTTGAGTCCCGGTCTGCATTTTTCAGCCTTTTCCTGGAAATACAGAAATACAGAAATGTCACTTCAGGTCACATACACACACAAGTGCACTTACATGAACTTTTATTTTTCTTCATAATTTGCCTTATTTGAGGTGTTTCAAGCAGAGGGTCACAGTTCAGCCTGCATTCGTCTTTATTTGCTTCCCTGGGGGGTTCCTTCGATGTGGCATTTGTATGTTCAGATAAAAGGGGTTCATGGGGGGTTATCGTCTCTTCTCTTGCAGAAAACGATACACAATGGTCTGATTCTCTGTTAACATTTCCTTCATTGTTTATTTCTTTTGTCTTAAAACTGTGGTTGAACACTGTTTCCTCATCAGTTATTTTTGCTAATACTTTCTTGTTTCCTTTACCTCTAGGAAGAATCTTATAACACACTTCTATCGATGAACTATGCCCTCCTGCTTCAGCGCCCTGTAAACACACCTGGTTTCCTGTCAGTGTCGCTGCTGTTTTATAGTTTTTCTTTTTTGTGGTTGTCTCTAAGTCAAGCTTGCATTGTCTATCATGACTAGGATGGACTTTTTGTCCAGTGTGTCTCTTCTGTACATCCTCTGTATTTTCATCATGGAAAGGATGTGCAGGATTATCAGAGTACTCTTTTTCTTTTACCCATTTCCCTGCCTGGCTTAGATCTTCAGAAGGGGACCGTTTGTTGTTTTCTGCCTTATAAACAGCGCCTGTATCCTCCATTGTTATGGTCTGTATGTTCTCTGTCTGATGTTTCCTCTTCACCTTCATCTGTTTGCCCTCATCTGTCCTTTGCTCTGGTAATTTCTGTTCTTCCCTCAGATTTTGTTGTCTCTGTATGGCAGCACGTTCAGAACTGTCTTCATGATTATCATGCATATTTCCAAACTTAGTTGGTTCTGTTTTTCCAGCATCAGGACATAGAATGTGATTTTTGGCAGGAGGACAAGCAGGAGGAAAACAGCAGTTTTCCTCCTGCTTGTCCGACTCTGCATTCTCTATTATTACGTCCTGAGTATATCGTGTCTCATCTTGACCTCTCCCCTCTGTCTGTTTCTTTCTCTCTGTTTGTTCTGCTATAAGTCTCTGCTCATCACTCATCTCACTTTGTGAACTTTTTTCTTTTTCTATCTCTCCAGAGTCATGTACTTCTCCCTTTAAAGGATCTCTGACCTCAGGCTTAGCTTCAGTGAACAAGGAATCCTTTATTCCCTCCTTGTCATTCATTTGTTTTATACTACAACCATTTTGAGCACTATCATCCATGTAAGGAATATTTTCTTGAAGTGTTTCTGTGCCGTCACCATCCTGAAGATTATCTTGGTTTTGACTTTGGTTAGAGTCCTGAGTAGTGCGTAGGTTGGGATCTCTGATTGAGCACAACATGATGCAATCTGCAACAATTACACAGTGAATTAAATCAAATCATTTTGCAAATAAATCTAATACACTCCTTAACACTTGGCAAAATTTCATTCAAAATCTTTGATATTGTTGAGTCTTACTTTTCTTTCTGTAAAAAAGAAGATAGGCATCTGTGGATCTAGAAGGAGAAATAAATTAAAGAAAACTTATTTACCAAATCAACTAATTAAAAAACACTTAAATTGGAAAAAATCCCATCTGACTAAGATTAAACCTGCTAAATTGTTTAACTGAGGAGTTCAATGTAAAAAGATTTTTTAACTTAATGTTTTCAATAAAGTGTGATGCACATTTTTGTCACTCTCTTGTGCAATTGTTTCTTTTAACGACATTGCTGCATTTAATTATTTAAGATGCTCAACAGTTTGGGCCTGTAGTGCTGTGTTTGTTGCCCTTTCCATCAAATGTTTTATTTGTGTTATGAAGGCAGGTTGCTGTCTGAGCAAAACGTTGCCATTACTGGCCCAACATGCAGAATCATTCACAAGATGAACGATAAGAGAGGTAAAGAATTGATTTACAATATGTACAAAAAGTTGAATGTGATTAAGGGGATCTTCCGACTTAAGGATCAATGATCCTCCAGCATCATCACCTGGTTGTGCATTTTGATTGCTGATCTCAAACCCACCAAAGATTTACTGAGAAATTCCTAATGTTTACTTCTCCTGTATTTTTTTTTCTGTCTGTGACCAGTGTCTTTCCTTCTCTATTTCCCCTTGTGTCTTCATATGGTTGGATTTAGCAAGAAAAAAAAATACTTGCCATGAGTTCCTTATGTGTAGGAAAACGTTGTTCACTCCCTGCCAACAGGGAACCTGCAGGTCTAAGCTACCTGACCACCACTGGTTTCTCTCCCTCAGTTTACCTGCTCTTATTTAGCCACAGATGTTAGATTTTCTATTTGAATATTCCATCGGGCCCCTGTAACCTTTTCCACCCCTGCCTCATAAGCTATCTGGTTTTTATTGTTCTTTCAATTTGCCATGCTGTTCCCAAGCTCTATCTGCAATTTGGTCCTGATTCAGCCACACAATCCTTGACAATGCTGAAGATTGTAGTGGATAGATTCATTGCCAAACAAATCTAAAATGTGTCAAAGACACCACATACTTCAGGTAACTGAGTGTATTTGAGATTTTTCAGAAACTTTTGTGGACTTCTCAGATGATCCCTCAAATCACTCTAGTGGAGGGGCTGCAATGCCGAGTAAATTAAAAGCTGAAAATTTTTGATTAGATACCTCGGATGATAAAAACAACTTTTACCACTCTTTAATACTTACTGTGCAATGTTCGCATTGTCAGAAAAAGGATTTCTGCCAAGCTGATTGAAGGAAAAAGCAAAGCAATTATCTGATTAATTGTTTTTGGTAAGTATTTTAATGCACTAATTTACAACTAGAATGTTGAACAAAACTCTTCAATGGTGAAAAAAAGCTTGAATTAGTTTTACCGATGAGACCGAGGTGTCATTAAAGATGTACCATTCGTCATCTTTGGGCTTGATAATTGCCCTGTAATGCCCACTTCTCAGATCACCAATGTGCTCCACAACTGCATAGAGCTCATAAGTCTGATTCTGATCCACATGTAAGAATATTTGTTAGAAGGAAAAAACAAAGAAACAATTCTGGACCTAGAACCAATTCTAAATAAAAATATACAGAAGATTTTTACCTCTGGTATCTTTAAGGTGTGGGGAACTTCAGCTGTACAGTTGACTTTGATGTATGACATGTATTTATAGCTGAAGTCAAACCTCTTCAGCACAAGAAGCATAACATCTGGATGATGAGTTATTACATATTTCTGAAGGACAAAAAAGATCATCCAAATTATTTAAAATATTGATCAAATATTCCAATGTTTTGTTTCTTTCATCATGTATCAAAAAATCTGAAAATCCCCAATATTCACTCACTCTGTCAGCATCAACTTTGGCGTCACAGTTGTCACAGTACATCTGGTTTTCTCCATCAAATATTGTTGGTGTGAAAAACTCATTGAGGCCATTCTCCTAAAACATTCAACTGTATTTAAGTCTAGGAAAAACACTAAAAATGTGCTAAAGCTGATTGATGTTTTGGATCTCCACCAATTAACAGATCTGCTTTCCACAAAACTTTCTTTGTTTCATTAAAAATATTGCTTGATTAAGTTTGTGTTCAGAAGTTTTTTACTTTCGGTGCTTTTAATATAAAAACAAATTAAAATATTTGTATCACAAATCATATTAATGTGTTAGGATTGCAAGTCAAAGTCCAGCCCTAAATTAATTTGAAAATAAATAAATAAAAACCCTTTTGCAAAGTAAAATTGGCTAATACCTAATGCTTTAGATATGCAAAACTGTGAGAAATGTTTTCTTTCCACTTCACAGTTATGCACTGTGCATAGGAGAGAATACTTAAACAAGCATTATAAGGGTGAAAGAAGGCCCATTTCAGTGTAAATTTCTGACCTAAATGTGTAACATGATTGGCCAACTTGGAAAAGCCATAAAAATAAATCTATGCAGTTCCAGTGTTTGGAGCTTAAAGTGGTGTATTTATTGCAGGTAATATGATAAAGAGTTTACTAATAAACTTTGTGATTAGACAACATTGCAGTGAGTCACTGCAGGCGTACTTTCTTTGCAGTTAAACTTGTTTCCTAACAGTCAGCAGACAGTTCCTGTAACTATATAAGACCAAATTGCTTTTCAGGCCTTGCTCCAAAGTTTAAACTGAAAGAAACAACACATCTTTGCTGATTTGTTATTTTAGAAAATTAGGTGTTGTCTATTGCTTTATTGTTGCATTGCAAAAAAAATCTCTGACTGCTTCTTTGAACATTGACTCTTTGCAGCAGTAAAACTTTAACTTGTCAGATCCTCACCACACTGTAGTTTTCACACCCGTCCAGGTCAAGAGGAAGATGCCAGAATGGTCCCACGCTGTCAGCCCGTGTCTGACATACTAAACAGGTGGTCCTGTGACTCAGCTTTCCATGGAAGATCTTAAACACACACAGACACCATATATGTATGCTTATAAGCATGCTTATATATTTCCTCTTTTCAATCTATTTTTTGCAACTGGTAAGGGGACCTGTGCTGCTTTTTCACTGGTCTTCCTTAAGATCCTTTCAAAGTATTCAGCAGCGTCTTGCTGTACATTCACTGGGAGAAGTGAGGAGATTGAAGAAATGTATTTGAATGACTTTAATTGTATAACAATTGTGTGTTTTTAAAATCATAATCATTATTATGATGATAATTTGAAGACTGCACGGTTACAACTACAGTCAAGATTCTGATTTTTTTTACAATATGTTGTAGTTTTCTAGTTCTGATCGATCTCATACTGTACCGTTGTTGACTTCTAGTGCTCTCAATATTTGATATGTGTATGCTGGTCGTTGCAGTAATTCTTCAAATAATTCTTTAAGATGATGATCGATGTGCTTCTCATTGGGACTGGGAAACATAAAACAAAATACAAAATAATGCCCAATACACTGATTCACTTCAAGATTTTCTGTTGGCATACAGTAAATGCACAAAACTGTAAAAACAAACCTAGTAACAGCTTCTCTGAATTCTTCAGTCATGAACAGAACCTGCAGCACACTGTTCAGGTAGCACGTTGCCCCATGGTTGACCAAGCCGTGGTACTTAGCTTCTGGAAAATTTTGATTGCAAATGTAAATGTCAGAACTGACTAATGTCTGAATGACTGAATGTAGTGTGAAGCTCTTTGGGGTCCTCAAGGACTAAATAAAGCGCTATACAAGTACAGGCCATTTACCATTTAAAACTGGATGTGTTAAAGTATGAAACAGGTTGGAGCGTTTAGAATGCTGTGACAGTTTTCCTACTGTTAAATTGATTTTTAAAATGCCCAATATATCGTCTTACTCATAGTATCACGACATTTCACAATATACCGTATCATCTCCCCTGTATCGCGATACATATCGTATCGCCAGATTTTTGCCAATACACATCCCTACTCTGGATCAAGCCATTTTAACTGTAGCTAGAAAAATACAACACTCAATTGAAGTGATCTTTTTGAATGAGCCATTTCCAAATCCTGAACCACAAGCTATCAATTCAGTGTGAGGAAATGCTGCAGCAGCAAACTTCATTGTCTATCATATGTTTTGTGTGTTTTATGTATCATTTCTGTTTTTTTTTTTTATCTCTCTAATGTTGTATTCTATGCTTTTCATTGTTTAATTATATATCATATTTTTTTCTTCATCAAAAAATAATGTAAAGCTCCTTGAATTACCCTGCTGCTGAATGTGTGCTATACCACTACATTTCTGTTGCCTTGCAGCATATGCATGTCTTCTGCGACCATGATTGGCACACAATAGGACTGAAAAAGTAAGTGTATCTGCATCAAGTGGCCAAGGGAATGAATTAAACTGTCTTCAGATTCCTATTAGTGTAGGATAATATAATCGAGGTCTAAAATGTCTGAGTGTTGTATTTCTCTACCTACAGTTAAAATGGTTTTGTCCAGAGGCAGAAAAAGTGCTAAAATCTGCCTTTATTGAAGTTTCACAAATCGCAGAAAGGTTTCACAAATCCCAGAGTTGGTTTTAATTATTCTTCTGCTAATGTGGAATAATTTAGTCCAGGTCTGAAATGTCTAAGTACTGTAGATTTTAAACCGCAGATTAAAGACCCTCAGAGTAGACAACAATTTAGCCATTTCCCGAATCGGAAGCTAGACACGGAAACCAACTTCAGCCTTGTAGAGCACTGTCGACAAGCACAAATAGAAAGCGAGCAGATGGAGCAAAAGGGCATAATTGACAATAAAGGGAGCTAAAACATATTTTATTTGTGCTCGCTCTACCTATATTGGCTCGTGATAGTAAGTTTGCTCGCCACATCACCCCCCCTCATGAAGAACAAGGAACACAGCAGACAGGTCAAGAAGAAAGTTTAAAGTAGGGTTATTATGATATAAAACAATATCCTGAGATTTAGACGTCTCCCAAAACTCCCAATAAAACACATAAAAAATTGTAATGTGAAAAAATGTGGAAAATTTCTAAGGGTATGAGATACGAGATACAAATTATTTAATCAGAGTTGGTTGGTAATGAGTAACATTTACGAGTGAACCTTTGGGAAAGAAAATGTCCTTCTAAGTGGTGTTATTGCATAATAGCATACTTAGTCGTTTTTTTCTGGAGTAATAGTACTCAGAAGTAACACTTCCCTAACAAAAGTACAATTTTGGATTACTCTATCTGCACCTGCCTTTTAAGAGGATAAGTGGATATATAACAAACAGTATCTCTTGCCGCTGGATGCCGTTGACATTATTTATATTGGTTTATGCTTATGATGTCCTTAAAAAAAACACTTTTTTATTTTTTGTGTGTATTTTTGTTGACTTTTTCAATTCTACTTGAGTAGCCTGATATTATTTTTGAAGTAATGCTCATATTTGTTAACAATGTGAGGCTTCGCGGCTCGTCTCTGGTCATAATTAGCTACTCTGAATATTTGGGAGTCGTACCTGAAGGTTTCTTCCACAAGTCCATCCGTAACATCTTCGATTTGACTTCCCTCTGGTAATCAGTTCATTTGCAATGGCGGCTGCAACGAAATCGACAACAGTCAAATACAATTCTAAATTGGTGGTTGAAAAAAATAGGCTAAAAATATAACTATGAATGTGAAATATACCCGTTGCTGATATTTATTAGAAACAAAAGCCCCAACTTCTTTTAGACGTTCTCGGTCCTCTCTTACGCGTTAAAACCTCTTGAATACTTTCTGTTTCTCTTCTCATTACGCCCGAGGCGATGTTGCATTTAAGGCCGATCGGACATGTTGCATTTAGGAAAAAAATCATTAAAAAGGAGAAAATAATCGGACATATAAGGGTGATTCTTCAATTCGGGGCATTTTTGACTTTGGGAATTTTGAAAAAAAAAAGTTCTTTAATCTCTGTTTTTTCTACTTCAAAAGGTTTATCAATTGGTCTGGAACAAAGATCTTAGCATAGCTTTGAGTGTACTTCATGATAATATTTATATTATGATGCTTTTTTCAAAGTTGTCACAGCAAAATGTCATTACCATCACAAAAAAAAAACACTGGTTTTAATACAAAATGATTTGAGAAGCAAAGTTTTTACAATAGCTCCAGTAAGTACAAAACATGCTCTTTGAGAATCATGTTCTAAATATCTGTAACTACATTTAAAATACATTTTAACAACATGTTATTTCTAACTTTTTAATATTTTGCCTTGTCTAAACAATGAAATATTGCGTACTAATCAGAATATTTGGATTGCAATGTATATTTTTTTCAGAAAATGCGAATTTTGACTTTTAAACATTACCACAAGGATTGAGGTAAAACCCAAGTGAACAAAAAAGCAACATTTTCTGTCCAAAAATGTATTGTGACGGTAATAAAAACATGTTTTGGTAATGACATAAAAATTAACACTGGTGTTTTTTGTTGTTTATCACAACAATTGAAAGATAAAGAAAATACATCTTTTTTAAAAACAACACCTTTTGAACACTTAACTTTCCATTAAAATGAATCTCTTGGTAAACTTCCATGGCATTGCTTACGTAATAATATCTTCTTGGGTCGGCTGTCTCGTTTCTAACCTTTAAAAGGATCAAACAAGAGAATTGGCATGCTCATTCAAATTTTCCAATCCAAAAATGATAAAATAGAAAATAAAGTTTTCAGCACGCTCAAATAAGTGTGTAGCATTTTAATTCATGCATAGCAACAGAGGTGTGACCCATATTAAACAACAGTCAAGGACGTAACTGTGATTATCAACCAGCCTATGCAAATCATCAGAACAATGTCATAAAAAGACAAATATTAGAAAGAAGTACAGTATAGCAAGAAAATAATTAAAAAACATATATCACATTCTGTAATTGCAACAACCACATAAGTAACCAATTGGTTTTACACATTTGAAATACGAAAATGCACTTGCACTTAACAGTATAAAAACTCATCATCTGTAGAACCTCAACAGCAGAATCAAAGGGTCTTGGTTTATTTTTAGCACTTTTTTAAATTAACAGCATTCACATATCACTTTGTAAAAATCCCCCCCCCAAAAAAAAAAAAAAAAATTGCTATGAACATAAACCTTAGACACAGCTCTGTTTCATTTTCTGAGAGAGCACAACATCTCCCACACATTCTCCGGTAGCCTCGTGTGCCTTTTTGTGACTGGCTGGGGCTCTGGGACAAGACCAAGCAGATCATGTGGCTGATACCACAGAACATCATCTTTCATAGGCCAAAAGAAGCGGTTCTTGCCAATGATGCTCATTGTTTTCACAAAGGTACAACCTGCTGCATCTACATCCTGAATAATCCCTGGATACACATCTTGGTCATATTGAATGGCACACCATTGCCCTATCAGTTGATCTGTGATCTCTGAAACAGGGACAAGTGTTGATGGCTGTGTGTCCATCTCCGGTGTCTGCAGATCCAGGCTGAATGGCCACTGTCTGCGGGCCATAGCACTTGCACTCCTCTGGAGCTGAACAGAAACAGCTGAGTACTCGCCACTTGATGTGACCTGGATTGTTGGTGAGAATCTGTACAGAAAGTAAAACAATTGGGTGTTACTGAATATGCCAAACAAAGACTGATTCAATAAATAATATAATATAATATAAAAAATAATCCACCTGATGTATTTTCATTGTTCAATGAACAGTTTCCAGTTGATTTGGTACCAAGGCATCTTTTGCTGAAATGTCTTCTTCAGTGCCATGGAAGGGCTTGATCTTTGAAGGCTCCTTCGACAGGACATCGAAGAGGACTTCACCACTTGGTACATCTATTCCACGGGCAACAATAGCATCTGCATTTCTTTTTATTGCTGCCCCAACTCCATCCGCAGGTTCCAGGTCACCCTGCTGAACCCAAACCTAAACGGCATTGTGGAGAGTAAATACAAATTCTTCTTGGAGCGGTACTGGGTTGTAGGGCCGTCACTTATGACACGGAGGATTGTTGCAGAGGGGTTCTGTTCCTTCAAGTGGGAGAGCACAGGCGAGAGATGTGCCCATATAGCTAAAGGATCATGCCTCATTGATGAGTGCTGAGAAAGCACTACATTCTGAAACAGTAGTGTTCTTCGAAGGGCCTTCGGTTTTAGCTGCATTTGTTGCTTTAATTTCATTTTGGGGGATTCTGGGGCTGAGAGCCTTTGATATCTCTTTTTATACTTCTCCACCTTCTTCAGAGCATGTTCGAGCTTCAGATGGTACTCAGCAAGGTCACGGCAAGCTTTTGCCCTATTTGCTCTCACAATTTTACGACTTGGGGTTTTATGATGAGAACTGTCAGAAACATCAGGTGAAGCTTCAAGAATGGGCACTTTGTTCTTATGTTCTTGCTGACTTATAGGAGATATGGGAGGTGTGTTTCCAGCTATATAACTTTCTATCTTCTCTCTGTTCTTATCACTGACTCTTTTGTTTCTTTGGTTAACTTTCCACTGTCGTCTTCTGCATCTTTGTTCCCGGTTTGATAATTGTGTGATGTCTTTCAATTTTCCTGACTCTTCTTTTTTTGTATCTTTCTTTTTCTGTTGCAAGATATTTCTGGTATTTTTCTAGATCTTCTTTGATTTTGTCCCTGTATTCTTTTGAGCGTTGAGCTGGTTTGGCTGGGGCCATGTTGACATCTTCAAACAAAAATAATGTAAATTACAGTTGGTCACTGTTTAATTATGTATCATAGTAAATTATTAAATAGTAAATTAAGCTAATATATTCTAGTTATAAGGTACTAAACAGATAAATTGTCATTACCATCACTGACTGTCATTACCGTCACAGTCATTTGTGTGATGGTAATTACACGTGATGGTAATGACAATTTTCACTCTGCAGAAAATGTTGGTTAAGTTTTAGACTTGCTAAGCTAACTGGCTAGCTAGCACACAATGTACACTGAATATATGTAAATAAAGTGAAATTTTCTATTAATGAATTAAAATACTCAAACAGTAACATGTTTGGTAATGACGCCTAATAAACATACTCTCAGATCAGGCTGTATAAAACATCAAATTACTTACATATGTGGGCATCAAAAAAGTAGGCTTCTGCCTCATGTCTGAGAATGTTCCTCTGCAGCATCTAATTTGCATGCAACAATCTAGGTAACTGTTTGTAAAAACTTTATTGTTCTCTACAATGTTGAGCGTGATGGTAATGACAGATGTTTGAGGGACAGTGATATTTAACTATAAATAACCTGCAAATTGAACAAATATAATCTATATGAATTTAAAAAATGTCTTTATAAGTTGTTATGATGAAATGCGATGTAAAATTTTAATGCATTTAGCACTTTTTATTGCTTTATTATAGAGGGGATGTCATAAAGTCTGGGTTGGGGACAAGCCCTAAACAGTGAAATTCTTGCATATTTGAATATTCAACACACTGAAAAGGTATTAAAATGTCATCATTGAGACACAGTTATTTTTTTCATAGCTACTACAACCTAACTCTAACAAATGCAATATTTTTTTTCTGAAAAACATTTTTTCTAGAAAATCTACCCTGGGGACAGAAAAACTCCCTTAATTGAAAAATCACCCATAATCAACTGAATGATGTGGAAATGGCAGCAAAGGTTTGCTTATTTTAGCTTAAAATTAATTGGGTTCCATATAAAATTAAACTAAGATCGAGTGGAATAGGCTGTATCTTTTCAAATCGTTTTAAACACATTTTGAGCTCTGAACAAAGACGGTATAGGCTACTAATCCGTGGAGTGTAGCTGTGTTTTGTTTGTCTGATTGTGTCTTCCTACCTTGCCACCTCTTAATGCCCTTTTTAACAAGGCACTGACCCTCTGTTTCTTTGGTGTGTTAATGTGGGCTAGCTGGAGGAATGAGAACTGTGTAAAGGTGCCCATTTGGCATTTTTAGCAATCAGAACATTGACATCCAGATGCTTGAGTAGGGTATTACCAGTGTTAATAATCAAAAACATTTTTTAAACTCTTTCGAACATACAAGTTCATTCAGATTTAGCTGATTTTGGAGATGATTACCTGTCAAGGGACAGCATATTTAAACACCGTTTTTCGTTACTTATAACTGAGGACTTTTTGTAGGCTACTTTTATTGCAGGATGTGTGATTTTAAGATAGAAGGCAGAGAATAGCTTTGAAAACGAAGACAACCCATGGTTTGATCCTCACACCCACAAAACAGATAAATCACTCAATCCAACATGCAGTGATGGGTCAGAGTTTGTGATGAATCTCAAAGCAAGTGGTGGACAACATAGAGCAAATAGATACTTTCAAGAGGCAATCAAATTGTATCCCTTTATTCCAGCAAAGACATCAGGAAATGTTTGAAAACTTCAATATCTGTGTTCGACATCAACATACACTCAACAAAAATATAAACGCAACACCTTTGTTTCTGCTCCCATCTTTCATGAGATGGACTTAAAGATCTAAAATTCCTTCCAGATACAAAATATTACCATTTCTCTCAAACATTGTTCACAAATCAGTCTAAATGTGTGATAGTGAGCACTTCTGCTTTGCTGAGATAATCCATCCCACCTCACAGGTGTGCCACATCAAGATGCTGATCTGACATCATGATTAGTGCACAGGTGTACCTTATACTGCCCACAATAAAAGGCCACCCTGGAATGTGCAGTTTTTTGCTTTATTGGGGGTCTGGGGACTCAGAACCGGTCAGTATCTGGTGTGACCACCATTTGCCTCATGCAATGCAACACATCTTCTTCGCATAGAGTTTATCAGATTGTCAATTGTGGCCTGTGGAATGTTGGTCCACTCCTCTTCAATGGCTGTGCGAAGTTGTTGGATATTAGTGGGAACTGGTACACGCTGTCGTATACGCCGGTCAAGCACATCCCAAACATGCTCAATGGGTGACATATCCGGTGAGTATGCTGGCCATGCAAGAACTGGGACATTTTCAGCTTCCAAGAATTGTGTACAGATCCTTGCAACATGGGGCCGTGCATTATCTTGCTGAAACATGAGGTGATGTTCATGGATGTATGGCACAACAATGGGCCTCAGGATCTCATCACGGTATCTCTGTGCATTCAAAATGCCATCAATAAAATGCACCTGTGTTGTTCGTCCATAACAGATGCCTGCCCATACCATAACCCCACCACCACCATAGGCCACTCGATCCACAACATTGACATCAGCAAAGCGCTCACCCACACGACGCCACACACGCTGTCTGCCATCTGCCCTGAACAATGTAAACCGAGATTCATCCGTGAAGAGAACACCTCTCCAACGTACCAGACGCCATCGAATGTGAGCATTTGCCCACTCAAGTCTGTTACGGCGACGAGCTGGAGTCAGGTCAAGACCCCGATGGGGACGACGAGCATGCGGTTGAGCTTCCCTGAGACGGTTTCTGACAGTTTGTGCAGAAATTGTTTGGTTATGCAAACCAATTGTTTCAGCAGCTGTCTGAGTGGCTGGTCTCAGACGATCTTGGAGGTGAACCTGCTGGATGTGGAGGTCCTGGGCTGGTGTGGTTACACGTGGTCTGCGGTTGTGAGGCCGGTTGGATGTACTGCCATATTCTCTGAAACGCCTTTGGAGACGGCTTATGGGGGAGAAATGAACATTCAATGCACGAGCAACAGATCTGGTTGACATTCCTGCTGTCAGCATGCCAATTGCACGCTCCCTCAATGCTTGTGGCATCTGTGGCATTTTTCTGTGAGACAAAACTGCACATTCCAGGGTGGCCTTTTATTGTGGGCGGTATAAGGTACACCTGTGCACTAATCATGATGTCAGATCAGCATCTTGATGTGGCACACCTGTGAGATGGGATGGATTATCTCAGCAAAACAGAAGTGCTCACTATCACACATTTAGACTGATTTGTGAACAATGTTTGAGAGAAATGGTAATATTGTGTATCTGGAATGAATTTTAGATCTTTAAGTCCATCTCATGAAAGATGGGAGCAGAAACAAAGGTGTTGCGTTTATATTTTTGTTGAGTGTATGTTATGTTTTATAGCACTGAAAACTGATTTTAAACAGCAAGAATTCTCCTGAACTGTATTAAAAGATTGCTGGCGCTCAGGAAGCACCCAATTAGGTGTGGCTCCAGGTGACAATATTATCAGCGTAAAACTGAAAATTAGCTTTAGACTATTCTTGATCAAGTCTGTTATCTTGCAATAAACACTCGATGCTTAAGTTTGGTGTATAGGGTTCTAATATCCTCACAAGAAAACTGATATAGTCAGATTTCATAAAATAACTTTATTTTATGCAACAATAAAAACTTTAGTTTAAAACATCTGAATGTGCGAGGGTTACAACTGAATATACATGAAATATTATCAATATTTGTGTCAATCACTAAAGCTCTCTTATTTGTAAACAAGAGTCAGCAGTTAACAGCATCCCCTGCAGTCTTCATCATCAGCAGCAGCAGCAGCAGCAGCAGCAGCGGCAGTGAAACAAGAAGACCAAGGTGGTCCCAGTTATACCATCTGTCCTCCGGGGACCTTGATCACCAGCTGGACGACGGACATGTGCTGGATGCCATATTCAGACAGCAGCGAGGTGTCTCCTTCCAGGTTCTTGTCCGTGAAGATCAGCCGCAGGTTTTCCTCTCCTGTAAAAACACAAACAAGACAGTACACACCGATATACATTAGATTCTTTTGACTTTGTTTGTTTGCTTTATTGGGGGCAACTGGACCTGTTACCACGTCATTACATCATTATACGTATAGTTCAAGCCAGCAGCAGTCTATAAAGAATTGGTCAATGACACAATTAAAATGTAAAAACACAAACAACACAGTACACACCGATATACATTAGATCCTTTTGAATTTGTTTGTTTGTTTGCTTTATTTTTATTTTTATTTTTTCGATTTTTTTGTTTGTTTGTTTGCTTTATTGGGGGCAACTGGACCTGTTACCACGTCATTACATCATTATACATATAGTTCAAGCCAGCGGCAGTCTATAAAGAATTGGTCAATGACACATCTTACACAAAACAGTTTTCTCATTATGTTATTTATGATGTTTCTCAACTGGAACAAACTTAATATGGAGCTCCAGTATGGTACTGATAGGCCAATGACAAAAGATAATGAGTCACCCTGAAATATTTACTTTCAATTTTGATTTACTTAAGGTGTTTTTCTCCAAAACATCAGATTTTTATTGAAAGCTATAAGGTAAATGTGTTCTCACTCACCAATTACTTTGATTCACACAAACAAATGTATTCTGTCTCAATCGCCATTTATCTCATTCTGTCTATCAGGTAAAGTTGAAAATAAAAAGCCAAGCTTATCCTGCTGGCAGGGAGACAGAAATAAAACAAAGATCCCAAATATCATATTTGCTGCTTCCAATCTAACAAACATATTAATTCTGCTACCACAGAGTAAAAAGTCGCTTTAACTTCATGTGGCTTTTTAATTATTATTTTTTTAACCTGCGGTTTGAGGAAGCTTCTCAGCGATCTTTTCCTTCAGCTGCCGCACCGTCATTTTCTGCATTTGCTCCTCGGTGTTGCAGAGGTCGATCAGCAGCTTCTCCCCTCTCAGCCCATGAACCATGACCTGGTAGATTTTTCCCATTTTCCCGCAATCTGCTGCGCTTCTTTCTGCCGCTCTGTCTCCACAGCTTTCAGAAAGAAATGCGAGCAAAACAAGCAGCAGGATCTGACGTCAGACACAATTAGATGTTTTTTTACTTTCTATTTTCAGTTTTAGAAAAGCACGACTGGTATTCTTCTTATTCTAGCTACATAATTATCTTCCCACATTTGACCAGCCAGTATCAACAATATCAACAGGTTGTTTTCAGATGTTGTCTTTTGTGGAGCAAATAAGCATTAGTCTATTTGAGCTGCACTTTCCACCCATGCACGTTATACTATTCTAATTGCATGAGTTTTAATTGCATTAGATGATAATACTTTCATAATAGCAGTAGCAAACAAAATGTACAGAAAATTTTATATTCATATGCCTTATAATTCAGCATTTTTCTTCATATGTTGTTATACATGGTTGATTAGCCTACCCTAGGAATTGCTAGAAATCACCTTGTGCATTGAGCAGAGATCATGTGATCATGTGATGCAGGTGTGGTTATTTACAAGCTGTTTATTATGGCTGTTTCCTTAAACTCTAAAGCGTTTTAAATGTAAAGTTTGTCATTTTATTTAATGTCACTGCTTTTGAATATGGAACAAAAACTACCCAGCAGATACAGCAGATGTTTTGAAAGTAGTGTTACTTTTGATTTATATCATCGCAAAGAAAATGTTACATTAAACTTTACAACTTTGTTAAAACTGGAATTGACAAGTGAATATAAAAAGGATTCGGTCGGGATGAGATTTTACTTCCATGTGATTTGTTGGGAATTAAAATGTTCTCACAAACAAAAGGCAAGAAACTGAAAGTAACCACTGGCGTTTTCTCTTGACGCAGCAGCAGCAGCAGGAGGAGGAGGAACCCACGCAGGTTGCTTCAGTTAGGAGAGCAGAGGTGCTGAGCAGATCCAAAATGAGCACACAGGTTCAGGACGAGAAAAGATACGACCGAAGAGACACGACGCTGAAATTCGTCAACAGACCCGATGATCTGGATCCGATGCGTGAGGAAACCTTTGCTGTTTTCATTTAGACTGGTTTTATGATGGTGTCGATGAGTAGCCTACGAGCAGGAGTGGTTTTGGAGTCACTTATCATTTCCAAAGAAATAAAAGGAACATTTTGTTATAGAGTCTTTAAAACAAGTAGACGGCGTCTCTGTTCTTTTAGCCCCCGAGGAAGGAGATCAGGGTCTCCGGGCGGAAATGTCCTGCGGTCATGCTGTCACTCCGCAATCTCTCACTGGGTGGTGCCGCAGCCTGCTGGATCAGGTACTTTCCAACATCTCATTTTAACTTGCATTTTCAGACTTACTTTTTTCTCCAAGGATATTTGTCGTTGAAGTGAAGAGTCGTAGGCTACTCTTGTCAGACAAGCTCCAGCTTAAAGTCCAAGATGAAACATCTGTCCCTTCACTCTGATGTCTTACTGTCAAAATATTTATTTTGACAGTAAGTGGTACTTACTTGATTTCTCAACTATAATCAGTTACTATCATCCATGAATAATTTAATTATTTTTAATACAGGACATAGTAGAGAAACCCACATTTAATGTTATAAGGCTGACACGCATGCATTGTAAGTGCAGCGTCCACTGAGATTATTTAACAATTTCAACTGCATTCAGTGAAATCCAAGTGAAAATACTAGAATATAAGCAATAAAAACAAATAATACACAGTAGATAACAGCAAACCGATGGTAAAATGGTCTCCAGCTATGTTGTGAAATAGGAGCTGGTACCTACAGTTAAGACCAAAATTATACATACTCCTACCAGATGTATGTTTAAATTAATCAAATTTCAGCATGTTTTTTTATGACTGTAACATGTTTTGGAGCGGCCCAGCCAGAGTCCCAACTTGAATTTGATGGAGAATCTGCGGAGGGAGCTAAATATTAGGGTGATTGCATGGAGACCTTCAGACCTCAAAGATAGCCAAAGATAAATAATCAAAAATACAGGTAGATACATGCAAAAACCAGCTCAGCAGGAAAGGTTCGATTACTGCAATGGCAATAAAGATTTTTTCCATTTATAATTGTTGAGAAGGATAAGGGTTGTTTTCAACATGCCCGTTTTACAATCAATTATGCAGTAAAAAAAACAGATAAAGTATCAATTTCAGAACTAACACTCTTTTTACCTTGTTTTATTATCTTTTGCATGATGCCTGTCTCATTTCCTATAAGAAAGACACCTTGATGGGTGAATAATTTTGGTCTTAACTGTTCACCACACACATTTTCAAGAAAAAATACAACATCCTGTGTATCCTAGAGGGTACAAGAAATAAACTATGACTTTATGATTAAAATTTGTTTTCTGTTGTTGTTATTGACCCATGAAGAGGCCAGTCCCATCCAGTTCTGACTGCAGCAGGTCAATTCAGAGGACTGAGTCTTTAATACAAAGATTGTTATCAGTTTGTTTGGGTAGAAAGAGCTGTGCATATTTAAAGGACTGCTGTAGGAGACCAGACATCTGGATTATTGTAGATTCTCCTCAGGACTGAAATGTTCTGCTTGTCCTTGACAATCAGCAGTAAAATCTCTATTACCTGATAATCAGCTTTAACAGCTAAAGTCCGGAATAATGTGAAAGAAAGAAGGAAAATGTGTGAACTACTAAAATCTGTCTAATGTCACTCACTGCAACGTGTAACTCCTCAAATATGTTACTGTTTGAAATCAGATGTATTGCATGTATGTAATATTTATTAGCAAGAATATGATACAAGTAAAAAATAAAAGTATATATATATATATATATATATATATATATATATATATATATATATATATATATATATAGTTCCCTCAATACAGTAAATACCCCCTTTTTATTGATAGTGTTGATATTTTATATACCGCAGTGAAGTTAGTTTTCGGTTGTTGTTTTTCCTGTCCAAGGTGACTGCAGTAAAAAAACATCAGTCCCTGCCTGTTTTTCCTCAGCAATATAACATCCCTAAGCTGTTTGTTTATATGATGTGTATGTTTGACCTTTCAGGGACAGTACAAGTTCAAGTGCCCCGCTCTACAGGATGGCACCCTGCAACAGTGTGGTGCTCTGTGGTCTTATCAGGAAGTTCGCCGCCTGGCCGTCCTGACCGCTGAAGAAATGCAGCACTTTGAAGAGAACATTGCCCGCCTGGCTGCTGCAGAGTACTGTGATTTTAAAACAGTAAGGATCATGCTCATTCAAGATTATAGCTGCTTTACCAAATCTGCAAAACAAGCTAGCTTAAAACTTTTTTTTATGCCTCTTAACAACGTTCTAACATAGTATAGCTACAAATATTTTATGGAGAAAAAAAGAAGAGAAAACAATATGCATATGGTTCTCTCACATTTGGCTAAAAACCTCAGCCAATAACATGGCTCGGTCCGAAACCAATGACTGGACCATCCGGTTGTCCATCTCATAGGACAAGCGGACATCCGCATTTACGTGGGTCCTCCACTCATTACGCGCTCCCGCATTTTGGAACAGAACACCACTGGTGTGAGAGGTTCTCCGCTCAATTATGTCACAGAAGAAGAAACAGGCGGCTGCTACCACTTCAACTTTAGGACAAACTACCTGAGTCTCAAAAAGAAAAACGCCATTTCAAGTGGCGGAAAACAAAAGACTGGTGACCAAACAGTGACTGGGGTTTGTTTACTGTGGCAATGCACGTTTCCCAAATCAAGGGGTCGCAGCCTGAGATGATATCCGACGGGAGGGGTGGGACTTCTGTGACTGTTTATGTTGAAAAGCTAGCTTGTTCTGCAGATTTGGTAAAGAAGCTTTAATTCATAAAACAGATTTCAGCAATGGGCTAATTTCTTTTTTTCCTCTTTTCTTTTCCATCAGTGTCCTGGCTGTAACTCCTACATTGAGAGAGAGGACTTGACTAACCTCTGTGTAGAGTGCTTAGTGTGCGCTGCAGATCAGAAGACAGACCTCCAGTTCTGCTGGCAGTGCTTGAAGTCTTGGAAAGGTCCAGCTCCACGCTCTGATCGCTGCAACAATGATGGCTGCATGAATCATGACCTGGAACTGCTCAGGACCTGTAAGACCACCTCCTTCCCTCAGGTGGAGGGGGTTGATGCCTGTCCCACCATCCGGGCCTGTCCCACCTGTGGACATAAGGTGGAGCACGACAAGACGGGCTGCAAGAACATCATCTGTCCTCGCTGCCAGGTGGAGTTCTGCTTTGTGTGTCTGAAACTCACTCCTGAGTGTCTGAAGACCAGCTCCTACTTCATCCCCTGCAGTGATGGTGTGGCTCCCAGACAGACATCCATACCTGTGTGGCGCAGGAACTAAAAGTAATAATTTTTTTGACAAAGTTAATTTGTAAGACTAAAAATGTTCTGGGTCTGGCTTCTTGTGCATGCTCATTATCTTCAACTTTTTTTCTGTTTTGAATCTTGTAACTTGCTTTTCAAATATGTAAGTGACTTGATTTTGTCTATCTTAACAAGAATAAAGATAATTTTATGCCTGGTCTATATTAAGTACAAGATCGTTTAAAACTAATCTGTGGGCAGCTGAGTCACTGAAGTTATTATACTGAATAACTAAGCATGGTATGCAAAAGTTTGTTACTTTAAATAACAGCTTTTGCCTTTTATTTGCATTAGCCGCCGAAAGGTTCTTATAACCTGTAACAAGTTCCATGCATAAATGTGTTAGTGCTCAATGCTTATTAAATAATCTCAAATAGTTCGAGGTTTCTGATTAGCATTTCCATTTTTATGTTGTCAAACGTTGATGATGTGCTGAACTTACATGTACCCTTCAGTTATTTAAAGCAACAAGTTTTCTAACTTTCAAACATTTCAATCTCCATTTATGAGAGAAGAACCTTACCCTCTGCTTCACTTTGACCTTAAATTAGCTGATAAGGGTTTAATTCGTCTGATCCACACTGTGATGAAGTGAGCAGCCGACTGATCAAGGCACACTAAAAAGCTCTTTCTGTAAGTTTGTTATGTTGTCCACTCCTACTAAGACCAGCAACCCTCGAAATGTTTTAGATTTTTGAATAATCTTCGTAAAACACTTTTAATCCTTCCAGATTGATGGACAGTAATAGTAGCTGCTCTAGATTGCTGATGTCTTTCCATCCTGGCAATGAGTCAACACCAGGGTGAAAATCCCAGTGTGTTGGATGAGAAGATATTAATCAGTACATATTAGAGTTAATCTCATCCTTCAATGAACAGAGTACTCCATGATGATGGATGATTCCTTCAATGAATATGAAATGAGAAATCTCTTCTTTCTTTTAAATGCAGTTGTTAACGTAATAAGAAAAAGGCAAGGCAATTTTATTTGTATAGCACACTTTCAGCAACAAGGTAATTCAAGGTGCTTTACATGAAGAACCTCCATGCTTCAGAATGAATTAATTTCATTGATAAATTATGAGAATTACTAGTGAGGGTGAACTGACTAAACTGACTTCTAATCCATTAAATCCAATGGAAGCAGCAAGGATATACCTAGGTTTCCCTTTCTACAATGACAGTTGTGGAAACCTACCTGTATGACTGAATGTAATTCTTCACTTGAGTGCCTGAAGGAAATCATTGTAATTTCTGGTAATGATCATGTAACCAGGGTGTGTTTATTTTTATTAAGGTTGCTTCATCAAAGACCTCTTTTATAAATTTCTTAAAACATTATGTCATCTAATTTCATTAACTTTCCACTAAATTATAAACCTGAAAGTAAAAAGAAATGCCATCGGCGGGGCAGTCTGACTTTATTAAAACTCTGTACATTGAAATGTGTAGAAGAAAGTGAAAGCAAAGCAGATTATTTTCTTTAGAAGGGACATGACAGCCTGCCATCTCAGGGATCATTTCCTGGTACAGAGCAGACACTTTTAGTCGACAAACCAGAAGGACAGAGTAGATCTGAAATGAGCAGCCCAGATCAGGACGAGAAAAGATATGACCCCCACGATACAACGTTGAGTTTTGTCGATGGACCTGATGACCTGGATCCACTGTGTAAGGACTAAAAACTATGCTACTGTTGTAATATCAGTATTTGTTTCCTTTAGTTTGGGCACTTCACACTTTTATGTTTGTATCTGCATGTGACTGGACTATAGCAGATTTCTTTTGATCTGGGTGTGCTGTTTTTAGTAACTGTACAGTTACACTTCTCTTGTGTTGTAAATTTGCTCTTACTGGACTAAGAATATCATTCTTATTTTTATACATATAGACATATACTTTTTAAGCAGAGTCGCAGCCTAGGGTGCCACCTGCTGGTGGGGGCATCACTTCAACCCCCCACCCAAAAAAGGAGTACAAAGAAAATATTAAATGCAGAAAGTGATAAAATAGGATATAATCGGGAATTTTCCACCTAATTTACCTGACCCTGAATGTATCATGCAGCACATCATGCCCTATGCAGGGGCATTGGCATGAATTAGATTAGTGGTGCACATCTCATTACAGGTTGCAAATAGTATTGAAAGAGGTGAACAATACAATATTTTCATAATGAAAATTTGGGGGTGCCAAACACCAATCTTGCATAGGGCACCAAAGACCCTAGGGCCGGGTCTGTTTGTTACCTTTATGTGAATCTGCATCGTCCCTCTTAACCTTTGACTTGCTTCTGTTACACTGGACTTTCCCTTCTGTGGGACAATAAAGGATATTTCTATTAGATTGAAAGTCAAGTTTTATTTGTACCTTTTTCACTATAATGTCCAATATTTGTAATAGTTTAATGTCTGTTCTCTTAGTCGATGAGGATGAAGACCAGAGTCTTCGAGCTGAAATGTCCTGCGGTCATGCTGTAACCCCACAATCTCTGACTGGGTGGTGTCGCAGCCTGCTGGATCAGGTACTTTCTGACATTGCTCATCCTTTCTATTTATCTGTTTTAGTTGGTTTCTTCTCACTGTTATGGTTTAATATGTTTTTATTTTCTAATGTGAGTATTTCCAATTCAGAACTAAAGACAATGAACATAAAAGGAGAAAATGTTTCATTTGTATACATTCAAATTTCATAAATTTTGTCTCCAGCTCAATCCAAACAATGGGATTCATTTACTATATTGTTATTTTGAGAGCTGCATAAATTATTATAAGCAGACAGGACAAATGTAGAGTGCACCTCATCTCACTTGGTGTCTGCTTATTCTCCTTTGTGTCCATCTGGGATGCAGCCATTCCAATCCAGCCATGATGCATTTAGGTGAACTTGGTCATGTCAAACATTTCATTGCATATCAAAGAAATGTCACAGTACAAATAAAGTACAAATTAACAAACAAAATCTTTAACTTTTTTGAATGCAGCAGTTTTCTCATTTTAACCCTCTTGTTAACTTTTCCAGGTTCCGAGGTTTTTGCCTCGTTACAGATATTTTCTTGTGCTCGTTTTTGTCAAAATTATGTGTTTTCACAAACCAAACAGGCGTTATTGTAGGTGAAAATATAATTATCCCCCTTGTTCTCATCAAGTCATGAATTAGCTGTAGTTAGCCACATTTGTCAGGTTCAGTCATACTAGCCACACCCAGGCATGATTGGTCTCAGACCTCCAGAATCAACAAATCCCTTAAATAGAACTTGTCTGATAACATCAAGTGGGCTAAAAGTTCTAGCCATGTCAAAATTGGTCGAATTCTTATCCTTTCCCGTATTTCCTATTTCTGACACATAAACTTGGAATAATAATTTGCTGCCTAAGATCTACCTAAGCCACTAACTGGTGCCATGATGACATATAGTCAGTGTTATTCACTTCACCATTCAGCAAATGAGCAGTGTATTTTGGGGGGGTGTTACGGTTAAAGCCATGGTGACCTGATTGTAATTCTTCAGAGGCGGATCCAAACACCACAGTACTTAGTAGGCTGAGTGATGTTCTTTAATCTGCTTTCCTAAAAACAGACATTAGCTCCTTTGTGTCCATTATAAAGTATATTATAAAACCACAGCTTCATATGACTTGTGTTTAAAAGCCATGAAATATCATCAGTCCCCAAGGTTTAAACCCAGTCGTTAAAACCCCAAATCGGTTAAGCTGGATGTCTATGGTTACATGTTGTGTATATATGAACTCCATAGGGCCAGTACAAGTTCAGGTGTCCTGCTATAAATGAAGACACCCAGGAGAAATGTGGTGTTCTGTGGTCGTACCGAGAGGTGCGGCGCCTTGCAGACCTGAGCGTTGAAGAAATGCAGTACTTTGAAGAGAACATCGCTCGCCTGGCTGCTGCAGAGTACCAGGAGTATAAAGCAGTAAGTGTCTCTAACTTCAGGTCAGTTCTGACTTTAACAGTAACTGTTCTACTAGATCCATTGTGTCTTTTTCTCACAGTGCCCTGGATGTAAGACCTATGTTGAACGAAAGAACCTGACTAACCTCTGCGTACGGTGTTTAGTGTGCACTGCAGATAAGAAAAAAGAGTTCCAGTTCTGCTGGCAGTGTTTAAAGCCTTGGAAGGGTCCAGCTCCACGCTCTGATCGTTGCAACAACGATGGCTGCATCAATCATGACCTGGAACTGCTCAGGACCTGTAAAACCACCTCCCTCCCTCAGGTGCGTGGAGTCAATGCCTGTCCCTCCATCCGGGCCTGTCCCACCTGTGGACATAAGATGGAGCACGACAAGACGGGCTGCAAGAACATCATCTGTCCTCGCTGCCAGGTGGAGTTCTGCTTTGTGTGTCTGAAGCTCACTCCTGAGTGTCTGAAGACCAGCTCCTACTTCATCCCCTGCAGTGATGGTGTGGCTCCCAGACAGACATCCATACCTGTGTGGCGCAGGAAGTAAAACGGCAGAAGAAGATGCTTTCAGCTGATTGCTTCTTAAAGGAACTTGATTGAGATTATCTCAGAATTTTAAAATATTACAGCCACTTTTGTTAATGTCTACTTACTGTAAAACTATTTCTTTTCAGCATAAAATATTATCAACAACATTCATATTGTTACTGTATGCAATATTTTGCCTCTACAATTAAATTTTAATAAATGGTGAATGGCCTGTACCTGCCCAAGGGCCCAAGGACACAACAACCAAGATGGACAGAGCAAGGGTTCAAACCAGCAACTCTCATACAAGATGAGCTCCTACCTCCTGGGCCACAGTCACCCCCTAAATTTAAAAAAGTCAATTCTAATCTAAATGTATTTGACATTTGTCTCAAATAAGTGTGTCCATTTTGACACATTTTGTAGCAAACACTAACATGGCTCTAAACATTAACAAAATCTATTCAGCAAGGTAACCTTAGCTGTTAAGCCAAAATTTCCTTAAATGTTGATACTAACTGAAATACTAGTGTTAGCTTAAATGCTAGTGGTCTTATGTTGGCAAACAGTATAATGTTCGTTACCTAACTTAATCCTTTTAAGTATGTTAACATCTTCCTAAAATGCAAATATTAACGAAAATTAGCTAAAATGCTAATGTTAGCTTAAATGTTAATTTTAGCTTAAATGCTAGATATAGCATGTTGGTAAACACCAACATGTTGGTTAACAGTAACTAAATCTATTCATTATTTTAATTCTTGCTGTTAAGTCAAAATGAGCTAAAATTCCATTGTTAGCTTGAATGAGCTTAATTGCTATGGTTAGTGAAAAGACTATTGGCACCATGTTAGCAAATATGAACATATAGGTTAACAATAGCTCAACCCATTCAGTATGTTAAAATAAACCCAACAACCTAATGATAGCTAAAATTAGCTAAAATGCTCATGTTAGCTGAAATGCTAATGTTAGCTAAAATACCACAGATAGCATGTTAGCAAACACCAACATGTTGGTTAACAATAACTCAGTCCATTAATTATATTAGTTTTAGCTGTTAAGTCAAAATGATCTAAAGTCCCATTGTTAGCTTGAATTAGCTAAATTGCTATGGTTAGTAAAAAAAAAAAAAGCTATTGTTAGCATGTTGGCAAACATAAACATATTGGTTAACAATAACTCAACCCATTCAGTATATTAAAATCAACCCAAAAACCAAATGATAGCTAAAATTAGCAAAAATGCTAATGTTAGCTAAAATGCCACAGATAGCATCCTGGCAAACATTAACATGTTTGTTAACTGTATCTCAATCCATTCTGTATGTTAACTTTAGCTATTAAGTCAAAATTAGCTAAAATGCTAACGTTAGCTTAAATGCTAGTTTTAGTATAATGGATAACAATAGCAAGTTAGCTTACAATATCTTACTCCATTTATAATGCCTACGATTGTCTGTGTAACTGCCATTTAAAAGTAATCACTGTTTTCCAGGTGTTGGAACAGTAAAATGGCCGCTGTTGCCTGCCTAGTACCTATGAGACTGTATTGATCATCATATTTTCCAGAGTAATCAAAGTCCTGGGGAAGTGATTTGTATTAAATCTACAAGTTGTTTGAGATGTCTTACAATAACCCTGAAACGTCAGTTTTACAGTGGAGGCCATAATGTATAGCAATTCTCTTTTGTACCACAAGATGGAGATCCAAGTAAAGCCATGAAAAGGCCTGGCATTTTTCGACCAATCACACGCAGGCTGTGACTGTTGGAGACAGTCTAAGTGCAGCACCTCACTAATGTCTCCTAATTTCTCAGCCGTTTTAACAGGCAACGCAGCTTCCGAACTACTCTTAATAACTTAGAACCGTAAGGCGTATCGACGTCACCAAGGTACCGTTTTTATTGGAACGGATAGGGGAACGCTCTCAAACCACTCAATTTGTTGAAAATATAATATTACAGCCGTAAAATGACGTAAAATATGTTGATAAATTTGATGGAAACATTAATCTGTCTTTCCGTGGTCCCGAACTACATCCTCTTACTCGGGAAACATAAGGGCTATTGAAATTATTCTTTCACTGTGAGTATCAGCAGGCTTTGATGAAGAATCATGGTTTGTTTCATGTGTGTACCTCAATCTGTCTAGGAGCAGTGATTTTGTAAAAATTAGCATGATCTTGCCATTTTTCAATCTGAGCAGTTTTAGCGAAGAGCAGATTTGTTACACTCGAACAACCAAAACTTATGGAGAAACGGTAACAGGTATCAAAAAAATTGTTGAATCATGAGCGTCAGGAAGGTCTGAAGTTATATTGGCACAAGGCTCATGTTTCTACGTCGCATCGTTTATGAGATATAACTTTACGAATATAGGTCAGAATCCAGCTGTCCTCCTCTGAATTTTTGCTCAGTTCCAATGCATTCCAATGGTCCCTCCTGGGTGCGGCCACTTTGCTTCAGGTCGATTTGCCAAAAAACTGTAACTGTCACATAAATTTTGGAAACATTTCCTGAAGCAAAAATTGGAAACCTACGTTTTGATATATAATATGTGCAGAAAGAGTCAAATATGAGCGAGTGAGCGGAAGTTGTTCGTGGAAAATGAGGAAAGTGGAAAAGTGTAATTCTGCTAGAGTGGGCCACTCTAGCTTAACTGCCTAGCGACCATAGCAACACATGTATTTTCCGAAATCTGATCATTTCGGGACCAGAAACTTGAGGGATTGTATGAAAACTGTAAAAGTTAGGAAGAAGCCGAGACAAACAGTAATAGCTGAAGAATATGTCTACATTTTAAGATTTGAATGGTGTTTCTAAGTGGAAGTATGTGGAAGTAGTTAAGTTTTGCAAAACAGGCGAGATTTAGCGGAATTTTTGAGGTTTCCCATTCATTTCAATGGGGGCAAAAAAAGCATAAAAAGTTGAATATTATAAAAAGTATAAAGGTTATGAATACCAAAAGATATAGCCGGAAAGAGCAGAATAAGCTGAATAATTGAAAAGTTGAATGGTTAAAATAGCACAAAGTATGCAGAAGTAGATGAAGTTCAAAAAATGCATGGAAGCAACCAGAAGAAGGTAAGAGTGTGAATGCCTACAGCATTCACACTATAACACAAATTGAACTCTTCTGTCGGACTCACACATTTCACATTTTCCTTTCAATTTGTGATCAAACCATTCAAATAAAAATGTCAGCATTTTATTTAGGTAGTTAAGGATGAATTGTGACTGGAACACAGACACAAGTTATTTTAATCCAGTAAGATATTTTAAACTTTTAGAGCGGTTTTAAAAGTAGGCTGACACTTATTAAATAAAATTACAAATCTAAAGTTCTGAGATCTGTGTGAGGAAATGCTGTTGGGGACTCCCTGTTGGTCTTTCTAGAGGGCACCTAGATTATTTCAGACATAATACTTACCGTTCAGAAGAGTAAAAAGAAGAAGAAAAGCCCTGTTAACATGATGTACTAACAGATGATGAAAAAAGTATCTCGAAGTTGTGGGGTCATGGTTAGGGTCACAAGGTTTTTCAATTCAATTCAAAAATACTTTATTGATCCCAGAGGGAAATTAAGTCTACAAGGTATTGAAAGACAGGTAGAGGAAAATGACAGTTTTAGCGAGGTTGAAATAGAGATAATTTCTACCATATTGGTAACTGGTAGCCCAGAGAGGTAAAAGCCTGAAAGAAGCTAATGTAGCTGTCTCAAAAAAGTGTTTTATTTGTGAATATTGTTTGCGTTTAAGATAAAAAATGTGAGGTTGTTTTGCTGTGTTCCACCGCTCACCTCTTGTGGTCGAAGTGGGAATTACATGTGCTTTCGGGAGGAGAGAGCGAAAAAGAAAAGGAAAAAACAGACAAGAAAATAAGACCGCATGGACATGGGAACCACCTGCAACAAGAGGCGAAGTAAATGCAGTGAAATGGTCTAACCACTCCTGAATGTTTGGTCGGAATTTGCACACGGTAATTGTATATTATTTTACTGTAAATTTGGTTTCTTGTGTTTCTTTATTTTCTGACAAAAGATATATTTGTCTTTTGTTTAGTTTTTCACGGTGATGGTCAGTGATTGTGTTGTGAGAAGAGTTGCTGATAACAGCTACAGAATAAAACTGACAAAATCGTCAGTTGGAGCGTGGCTTTCTCTGACTCAAACGAAAAACTTTGGGAGCAGTTAAAGTGAAAAACGTGAGCTGTCGGTGCCGTGTGGGTCGTTAAGAGAGCCGTCTTCTGCCATTGTCATCACGTGAAACAAGGCCTGTCAGCGAGGGTGCAACGTGACTTCAACCCAACCATGCTGTGAGAGACTTCGGCTCGCATTCAAGCCTGTATCTGTTTGGTTCCATGTCCACGGTCCTGCGGCAGTAGGGTACCCGAAGAGCTGCAGATACATCAGTGGAGTTAAAATAGACTGCTACGGTAACATCTTACCACAGTGCAAATTATTTTCAGCAGAGCAGATTAAAAAAAAAAAAAAAAAAAAAAAAAAAAAAGGAGAGAGAGAGCAAAGAAGAGTTATGTGTAAATTGTTTTCTGAAATGTTTTAAGTTTGCTCTGTTTAAACTATTATTGACATTTGAAATATGGGGTTACATTAAGTCCTCTGTAATTGCTGAATAGTTAAAAGGTACAGTGAATATTGCCAATATTATTATGACAATGGCTACTGAGATGTGTGACTTAGAGGTCATAATTGAGGGTTTAAAAACTGAGAAAGCTCAGTTAGAAGCCACATTAAGTACTGACATTGAAGATGCAGAAAGAGAACAGGTTGAAGCACGTATAGGGGAGATTTGTGCAGACCTTGAAATACACAAAATCGGAATACCCCAACCAGCTACTGAGGGTGGAGCGGAAATTAGACGGTCTGAGAGAGAGAAACATTTGACTGAAAAAATGTTTGAGCTAAAAAAAGATGAGTTGATAAACAATCAGAGAAGTTTTTTGTCAACTTATATGCACTTTAAGGCAGAAGTTCAGTTGACCAGGTCCAAACTCAAAGTAAAATGTTCTAAAGCAGAGTTAGGAGACAGGATTCGTTCGGTCGAACAATGTGTGTCAGATTTAAAACATTGTTATGAATCTATTCGAACATTAACCGCACCATGTCAAGACATTAGACGCAAAATGGACAGTTGTACTTCAGTTTCTGCTGAAATTATTCTACTGTTGAAAAGGCGTTATGTGGATGTAGAAAAGGAGCTTGATACTGAAGCAGTTAAAGAATCTCTCCAGATGTTACTAAAAAGAGAGGATGCAAAGTCAATATATGGCTCAACAGTATCAAGAGCTGAAAGGAGTCACCACAGTTCTAGTTGTCACAGCAGTCATGTCACTGCAAAAAGAGCAGAAGCTGCTGCACGTTTAGCTGCAAAAAAGGCTGAGATTAACAAAGAAGCTGAAATCTCTGCACAACGACAAATGGTTGCAGCTCAACAGGAAAAGTTAAAAATGTTGGAAAATCAAAGAGATCTTGAGGCAATAGAGGCAGAATACAAGGCTTATGCTGAAGAGGAATCAAAAGTAAATGCTGAAATAAGGGAGAGTCAAGTAGTAATCACTGCTTTAAGTCAGCCCTCAGCAAAACTGCACAGTGACTCGTGCCCCCAAGTCTCTTTGAGTAAAAATCCTCCTCCCTTTCTTGAAGCAAGAAACACCCAAGTTTCCAAAGAGCCTTCAGTCTCTCGATCTACTGACAATAAGGTAACAGCGAACGATAGCGAAGTGTCCTTGATTGAAGCACTAAAAGAATCCCTGACAATGACAAGACTTCCAGCTCCAGAGCCGTCTGTATTTAACGGAGATCCACTGAAGTTCATAGAGTGGAGTACTTGTTTTAAGGCTCTGATAGAGACAAAATGTGTAGATTCAGCGTGTCGACTGTTCTATCTGAAAAAATAAGTGGAGAAGCTCTCAGTGTGTTAGAGGGAACATTCTACCGTAGTGATGAGGAGGCATACACACAGGCATGGGGGGCCTTGAGTAAACGTTACGGCCATCCTTTCATAGTACAGAGAGCATTCAGGGGAAAACTAAGCAGTTGGCCAAAGATTGGGTCAAAGGAGTCGCTCAGATTAAGAGAGTTCAGCGATTTCCTTATTTCCTGTAAAAATGCTATGCCCTATGTGCCAGGTCTAAGAGTTTTAGACGATTGTGAGGAAAATCAAAAAATTCTCCTGAAGCTTCCAGACTGGGCAACAACTCGATGGAACAGATATGTGACTAAAATGTTGGATGAAGGGAAGGAATATCCAGGATTTTCGGAGTTTGCAGAGTTTGTGGCTGAGGAAGCACGTATAGCGTGCAATCCAGTTTCTTCTCTGTTTGCATTAAAAATTCTCGAAAAACCAGACAAAGAACAAAAACGTATTAGGACCAGTGTTCTAGCCACAACAAAGGTTGTCAAAAATTCCAAGACCTCTTGCGGAACACAGAACAACAAGACTAAAACCAGCTGTTCTTCATTTCGGAACAAAAAACTGATTGAATGCATTTGCTGTAAGGAAAGTCACTTTATCTACAAATGTGGAAAATTCGCAGAAATGTCACTCGAAGAAAAGAAAAAATTTGTCACGGAAAACAATATGTGTTTTGCCTGTCTAAGAGTTGGACACATTTCCAAAACCTGTCGCCAAAGAGCTAACTGTAATATTTCGAGGAAAAGCCATCCTACTCCGCTCCATAAAGATCGCCCACCAGTTGAGATGCGGCCACCAGAAGAGAGTGCTTCTGCTGTCTCAAACAATGTGAGGGTGGATTCTAGTGATTGTACCTCAATGATAGTTCCTGTCTGGCTATCTAGCTCAAAGGGTAACGAACAGGAGGAAACCTTAGGTTATGCTCTATTAGACACACAAAGCAGCAATACCTTCATCGACCAAGAAATTTGTGACAAGATTCAAGCAGTCACCGATCCTGTCAAGTTAAAACTTATAACAATGACCAACAAAGGTTCTATTGTGCAAAGTCACAGGGTAAAGGGACTAAAAATAAGAGGGTATTACTCTCAAGACTACATAGAGCTTCCACCCGCGTACACTCGTGAATACATTCCCTTTGATCAAACCAGCATACCCACTTGTCACACGGCAAAGTTGTGGCCTCATTTGCACAGCATCGCAGAAGAAATGCCCAATCTGTTGGACTGTCCTGCAGCACTTTTGATAGGTTATGATTGTGCAAGAGCTCTAAAGCCCAGGAGGATCATACAAGGGAATGACTATGACCCCTATGCAGTGAAAACAGACTTAGGTTGGAGTATAGTGGGATCCATTAAGCCTCGGACAAATACTATGGATGTAACAGGAACATGCCATCGTATTTCTGTGAAAGAGTTGCCATCCATCACGCCTTCTTCTGTCATAAAGGTGTTGGAAACAGATTTTTTGGATACAAACCCTAAAGAAGGAAACATTTCTCAGGAGGACATTCAGTTTTTACAGTGTTTAAAAGAGAACATTCACTACAACAATGAGGGTCATTTGGAAATGCCTTTACCTTTCAAGGAGCGTCCGCAGCTTCCAAATAATAAACATCTTGCAACAGTACGCCTGAAACATTTAAAAGGAAAAATGGAAAGGAACCCAAAGTACAAAGAGGATTATGTAAGGTTCGTGAACAGCGTCTTTGAGGATGGTGATGCAGAAGAGACAGTTGTCACATCGCGAGATGGTAACACATGGTATATACCTCACCACGGCGTGTACCATCCAAGAAAGCTGGAGAAAATAAGAGTTGCGTTTGACTGTGCTGCTAAATTTGAGAACACCTCTTTAAATGACCACCCTCTCACTGGTCCAGACTTGACTAATACCCTCATAGGAGTTCTTTGTAGATTCCGCCAACACCAAATTGCCATCACATGTGACGTGGAAAAAATGTTCCATCGCTTTCATGTTAGTTCAGAGGACCGAGACTTTTTAAGGTTTTTGTGGTGGCAGGATGGGAAAACAGATTCTGAGCCCAAAGAATATCGCATGCGAGTACACATCTTTGGAGCAGCATCTTCGTCTGGATGTGCAAAGTACGGCATGAAGTTTCTTGCTCGTGAACATGAAAACGACTACCCCGAAGCTGCCAGCTTCATTGACAAGAACTTTTATGTTGATGATGGGCTTATCAGTGTTGATTCGGTCAAAAAGGCAAAGCAGTTAGTCAGTCAAGCCCAAGAGATTTGTGCGAAGGGCAAGTTGCGCCTACATAAATTTATGTGCAACAAAAGCGAGGTCTTGGATGTCATACCAGAGTTAGAGCGTGCTTGAAATGTCAAAAATTTAAATCTGAACTACTCTGAAGTTCCAGTGCAAAGTGTACTAGGGGTAAAATGGAATGTAGAAACGGATATGTTCTCATTCAGTGTCGATCTCAAAGAAAGACCATCCACTCGTAGAGGGATCCTGGCAACGGTTGCGAGTGTGTATGATCCGTTAGGATTTCTTTCTCCCTTCGTACTAACTGGAAAACAAGTTCTTCAGGAAATGTGCAAGCGTGGCATTGGATGGGATGAACCTCTTCCACCTGCATTGGAAACTAAATGGAAAGCATGGCTCTGTGATCTGGAAAATCTCCCAAAGGTTCAAATACAAAGATGCCTCATCCCCGAAAACTTTGGTGCAGTCAAGAAAATTGAGCTGCATCACTTCTCGGATGCTAGTAGTAGTGGCTATGGGCAGTGTTCATATATAAGAGTCGTAACTAGCGACAAGGTACACTGTGCTCTGGTCATGGCAAAGGCGAGGGTAGCGCCCACAAGAGTGGTTATTATACCACGCCTTGAGCTCACTGCGGCTGCAGTCTCCGCAGGAGTAAGCAATTTCCTCAGAGCGGAACTAGAGCTGAAAATAGATGAGGAGTTTTTCTGGACAGATTCCCAAGTGGTGCTTGGGTACATACAAAATGAAGCACGCCGCTTTCATGTTTTTGTAGCGAACAGAGTGCAGAAAATCAGAGACCTCACTGAGCCAAGCCAATGGTTCTACATTGAATCAGACCAGAATCCAGCAGATCACACATCTAGAGGACTCAAGGTGGCAGAGCTTACAGAATCAAACTGGATCACTGGACCTAGATTTCTATGGGAGCAAACACTTGTTACAAAACCACATTCTCCAGAGCTTCTAGTAGGGGACCCTGAAGTGAAATCTCTAAAAACTCAAACACAAGAGAAAGATGATTTTCTTGAGAGGTTCTCTAGATTCTCGGACTGGAATACAGCACTTAATGTTGTCGCAAGGATAAAAAGACTTACAAAGGGAGACCAATCAAAGCCAGTTAGTGTTGAAGAGAGACGAGCGGCGTCCTTTGCGCTCATCAAAGCTGCACAAAGAGAAGCTTTTCAACAAGAATTGAAACAGTTGAGTCAAAATGTGGGCAAACTACCCAAAACGAATAAGTTGTATCAACTTGACCCCATTCTTGATAATGGCATACTCAGGGTAGGAGGCAGGTTAAGAAAATCTACTGCGTCGCTCGAACTTAGACATCCAGTGATTCTTCCTAAGGAAGGCATTGTCACTCAGCTGATTCTTGACTATTGTCACAGGACAACACAACATCAGGGCAGAGGCCAGACTCTATATGCACTCAGAGCCAATGGTTATTGGATTGTAGGTGCAAGCAAGGTTGTGGCCAAGTATATTAAGAGTTGTGTGACATGCAGAAAGTTGAGAGGGTCAACGGAAGAACAGCGTATGGCTGACTTACCTGCAGATAGAGTAGATCCTTCGCCTCCTTTCACATACACCGGATTAGACTGTTTTGGCCCCTTTTTTACTAAACAAGGTAGAAAGGAATGTAAGCGTTATGGTCTTTTGTTTACCTGTTTGAGTTCTAGGGCCATTCACATTGAGATGTTGGAAGATCTTACCACAGACTCATTCATAAATGGGCTGAGATGTTTTATCGCCATCCGAGGAACAGTGAGACAGATTAGATCCGATCAAGGTACTAATTTTGTTGGAGCTAAAAACGAGTTTGAAAAGTGTCTTTCAGAACTAGACAAGGACAGGGTTGCTACCTATTTAGCAAAAAACCAATGTTATTTCCAAATGAACATTCCCGATGCTAGTCACAGAGGTGGTGTTTGGGAACGCCAAATCAGAACTGTTAGGAGTGTCATGAGTTCTGTCCTTGCACAAGCTGCAGGAAGGCTTGATGACTCATCCTTAAGAACTATATTTTACGAGGCCATGTCAGTCGTAAACAATTGTCCACTCACTGTAGACACAATCAATGATCCAAAGGGTGTCGAGCCTTTAACGCCTAACCATTTGCTCACAATGAAAGAAACTGTGCCACTTCCACCTCCGGGGAGATTTGTTAGAGAGGACTTGTATGCCAGAAAGAGATGGCGCAGAGTTCAATATCTGATAGAACATTTCTGGCATAGGTGGCGCAAGGAGTACTTAACCAGCATAAGCTTAAGACAGCAGTGGCATACATCCAAAAGGAATGTAAAAGTAGGAGACATAGTGATACTCAAGGAAGAAAATGTTCCTAGAAATGAGTGGAAACTAGCGAAAGTAGTTGAAGCGAACAAAGATGATGATGGTTTAGTGCGAAAGGTTAAACTACAAATGGGGCAGAGAGATTTGGGGAAGAAGGGTGAATCTTTGAAACCAGCGTCCTTTCTTGAGCGACCAGTTCAGAAACTAGTGGTCCTAGTGCAACATGAGTAAAATATTAAAGTTAACAGTTCAGAGGTAGATTGTAAGGGTTATGTTTCAGAAAAATTACAAGATTTTATTCAGTGTGTGAATACAAACCTTTTGTAATTTTGGTGGCAGTGTAGCTGTCTCAAAAAAGTGTTTTATTTGTGAATATTGTTTGCGTTTAAGATAAAAAATGTGAGGTTGTTTTGCTGTGTTCCACCGCTCACCTCTTGTGGTGGAAGTGGGAATTACATGTGCTTTCGGGAGGAGAGAGCGAAAAAGAAAAGGAAAAAACAGACAAGAAAATAAGACCGCATGGACATGGGAACCACCTGCAACAAGAGGCGAAGTAAATGCAGTGAAATGGTCTAACCACTCCTGAATGTTTGGTCGGAATTTGCACACGGTAATTGTATATTATTTTACTGTAAATTTGGTTTCTTGTGTTTCTTTATTTTCTGACAAAAGATATATTTGTCTTTTGTTTAGTTTTTCACGGTGATGGTCAGTGATTGTGTTGTGAGAAGAGTTGCTGATAACAGCTACAGAATAAAACTGACAAAATCATCAGTTGGAGCGTGGCTTTCTCTGACTCAAACGAAAAACTTTGGGAGCAGTTAAAGCTAATATTTTAGCATTTGCTACCTCTACCTCTCAGGTGCAGCAAGAAACCCCACTATCTATCTTGGTAGCTTCTAAAGAGAAGGTGAGGGTTAAAAGTGTCTCAAGCTGTTACTGAGTTGGAACCAAATGCAGGGAAGACCATGCCAAAGAGGATATTTAATGGTAAATTAATATATTGTGTCATGATTCTGATAACTTGTACAAATGTATGGACAATATATGTACAGATATGAACAAATCCAATTAATTTATGCACTTGTTTAAAACACAGTGTGTAACAATAAACTAATAAGTTTACCCTAAAGGAACAGTAGGCTACATAAATCACATGGTGTAGATAGCTGAAAATACCCTATCTAGAATGAGTTAAAGTAGCCAGTAGATGGCAGCATTGCGTTACAAATGACCCTGCAAAGTCATGTCACTTCCTCAGTAGACCCCAAACTTGGTCCTCATGGCCCCGTTTTAAACACACATGAATAGATAAGCAGTCATTCTAAACGTAAGTGATCATAAAACATGCAGTGGGCCTGAGAAATATTGTTAAGGACAACGGACATAATCCCCTTGTGCAGGCTGTGAGAAACTGCGGAAGCTGAGTTAACATTAAAAAAAAAGAGAAAAGACTAACTTTGGTAAGATCCTGATGAAATGCAGAATTTATTTAAGAAAAAAGCATAGATCATCGTCATGTTGATCCTCCGCATCAGCTGAAGAGGGACGTCTCCTTCTCTTGAAGACCTAGCTCTTCAGAAAGCATCTCCTCACTAGCACCTACCCTGTACCTCCCTACCTCCTTTGCTGCCCTTCCCTCTATGCCAGCACTCTGTTTCTACACTGTCACCTCTGTCCCCTCTCACAGAATCTGACAAATGGTCTACCTTTTAAGTATAGGTTTATACCTTAATTTAAATGCCCTCTAGGATTTTTGATTAGAAGAGGGGTTAAAAAAAATCCTCCAGATATTTCACATTGCTTGTGGTCCAAACAATGTGTGGGCCAAGTGCAAAGGACATTAAAACAAATATTAGTGGGGTATGTTTGTAATTTAGCTTGAATGTTTATTTTTGACCTTTTGTTAACTTGAGAAACTCTACATTAAATTAAAACTTGGGCAACCAATTCCTGTTTTCAATAATAATCCCAAGGATAAAATATTTTGAACAACGAATGCAAAAATTGAAGGCATTTATACTTGAGATGAGTGTAACCAAACATTTCCAACTGTAGAAAGAAAAATATCTATAGACAGACAAAAAAAATCAAGACTTTCAGTTTGATCTTATTCCACTTAAACATCCAACATTGTGCTTTATACACTCAAATATGCATCACATCTACATTGCATTTAGTAGAGAAGGTCTTTCTGTATTTGATCCAACTATTATCAAGATGGCTACGTTTAACTGTGTAGAAATGTGGGTCTGTGCCACTGAAATTCAGGATTCAGAAACGCACGTCAGTTTGGTATGCTAGCATAAAGAATAAAAGTAAAGCCCACTCTGTGTGTACATTTGCTTTAATGAGTCACTCATCACTGACACATTTTCTAAGATCGTAACCAAAAAGGTTAAACATATGAACAAGTCTTTCCTCAATTTTTTAGTTCACCGTTTAAAACATTGGGTATTAAGAGCAACAGTCTGTAGCCTGTAAATCAAACAACTTTTTTAACTTGAAAAGAAGGTAAAAAAAAAAAAAAACCTTTGGAAGATTTTTGGAATTGCAATGATTACTACCGATTTTTGTTTCACACGACAGTAAAGGCAGTCTGACTTTTGTAGATAAAAAAAACAAACTGCATTCTGTACATTCAGGTTCAACAAATTAGGGCTCAGTGACATAAAAATTCAACACAACACAAAATTATATCTCCAGATATAATGTTCCAGAAGCAGGGACCATGAATGGCTGCACTTTGACATCGTTTGTATATTTGTACCTAACTTTGGTGTATGTTCACAACAAAATAAAAATTGTAGAGAAGAAACAATGTGTTCAATTGACATAATCATGAGGACAGTATAGTTTGAAACATTTAAAAAGTGAAACAATAACATTTAAATACTCATACAGAGATTCAAACTGAAAAATATAATAATTTGCCCTCTTTGGATTTAAGATTCCTTCTGTCCCATCTACTGATCTAAAATGTGTTTACAAATAAGAGACCCTCATTTCATTAACAACCAATACAACAATGAGCCTGAAATCAAGCCATTTAAACAAAAAATGTTTTTTCTTTAACCGTGTGACCCCAACTAAACCAAGATGATGAACACAAACGGTCACAGTAAAGCAACTAAATTTATTAAAATAGAAAGTAATCCACAGTTCTAGGCAAAGATGTCTGAATTTAGATGTTCAAGTTTAAGCAAAATGTAAGAGGGAATAGGATGCAGATTTGAATCATCTCAGTCTTTGGTGTTCATGGTTTTACGATGCATCTATAACAATCAATGGAAAACTATTATTTAGTTCATCATGATAATATTATTATTATTATTATTTCTTTGTTGGGAATGTTATGTGTTACCAAAAATCCAACTGGTTTTCTTTTATTTTTTTCCAAAACAGTTGAGAGAGTGTTTCTTTTTTCCTTTTTTAGCATCCCCTCTTTTGGTATTGTCTACTTGTCGACTTTCTATTCCCTTTTTGTCACCCTTTCTATTTGACTCGGAGCTCTCTTCTACACTTCGATTTTTTGCTTTGAGTTGCCCATTCTTTGACTTATTTCTTTTAAGACCAAATAGATCTCTGAAACTTCTTTTGGATTTAGTCCCTTTTTTATTACTGTCAACGCCCTGTTTCTCTTCTAATTCATCTGATTTCAAAGGTGTATTTACAATTTGATTGTATTCATCTGCTTTACCTTGTTTCTTTATACTATGAATCTCTTGATTCAGACTTTTATCTCTTCTGTTCTTTTGTGGATTGTCACTTGAATTTTTCTGGTCCTCTCTGGCTACAATGTCATGTTGATTAGGTTTTAAATCAGCTTTTTCCTCTATTTGGGAATGGTTATTCACTTGCTTGTTTCTGTCTCTGTGAACTTCAGCTCTCAAAGCTCCCTTCTGCACAACATTTTTTTGCATTGCACCACTACTTTCTACCTGACTATTTGTCTGGTAACTGACCGGTTCAGCAAAACTCTTTCTTTGTTCATGTTTTGCCTGCTCAAGAAGAGGCTGCTTTCCATTGTTTAACGTCTCATCTTCTTGCAGAATGTTCTCCCTATTTCTTTCAACCTTTTCATCAGATTTCCTACCAGTAGGTCCTTCCTTACCATCTTGGTCAGCATTTTCACATGTTTTTCTACGCTTAGGAAGACTGTATTCATTTTCACTAGTTTTAACTTGGTTATCAGGCTCACCTTGGCCTCCCACCCTGTTTTCATCATAAAAAGGCTTTTTGGCTCCATTCTTATTTTGGCTTTCGGACATCGCTATTTTACTGTGATTTATTTCTTTGGTATTGTCGTGGTCAATGCTTGGTTGATGTTGCGTGGTATGACCTTTGTCAAAAAACGTTTTATTACAGAGGTCAGATGATCTCTCTATAACTGTGTCATTTGGATTGTTTATTTTGCTCATTATATTTCTTCCTGCATCTTCTTCACCCTTCTCACTCTGGAAGGCATCAGGACGACAGCGGCTGTTCTTATTGTTGTCAGGCAAATATCCTTTGTGGGATACCTTTCTGTTGTCTCGGTCAGTACCTGCAAATTGTCAGAGAGCAATTATAAAAAGGACTCCTTAAATATCCATAAAGTCTAAGGAGTCATTCACACAGCACATCAGCTAGTAGCAAGAAGTTGTTTGGTTCTCACCTTTCTTTCTGTAAAACAGAAGATAGGCACTCTGGGATCTAGTGAGAACAATATAAAATCCATGTGAGGAAATGATGTTAGATTTCAGAAAATGTAAAGCAGAAGAACAAACGAACAGCTCACCTCTCAATCTTGTTTCCCTGAAATGGAGGATTATTTAGCTGCAAATAAACGTAATTAATACATTATTTTAAGTGCCACATTTCACTGGGAGTATGACAGTTTTTTCACAACCAAGTGGCAACTGTTTAAGGAAATGTGTCCGTTGCAGCACAAAAAAGATGCTAAGTCTTACCTCTCTGACACTGGAGTCATTAAAGTCATACCATCTGTCTTCATCCTGGGACTTAATTGTTGAAGTATAATGTCCACTTTTCAGACTCCCAAAGTGTTCAACAAAGGCGTATAGTTCATATTTCTGATTCTGGTTAACAAAACACACACAGACAAAAATATACAGTATGCACATTAATCTGATGAATGTAAAATTGGTTTGAATAAAAAATAAAATATATACCTGTGGTATCTGTATGGTGCAGGGAACATCCACCACACGGCTATTTTTGACATAACGCATTTGATTGTAGTTGAACTCAAATCTCTTCAGCAGCAACATCAAAACCTCTGGATGACGGTTTACCAAACATTTCTAGAAAAACGAAGAGTTTCTATTGTATAGCTGGCAGGTTTTTGTTGGTATCATTCACCAACTCTACAATTAATCACAGAAGAAAAGACCCGGTTTAGTGTTACTCACGATAGTAGCGTCCCGTTTGCCTTGACACTTCTCACAGTATAGTTGGTTGTCTTCAATGAAATGCGAGTCTTTGAAAAATTCCTGAATGGCTTCCATCTGAAAAAGGTGTCGGTCACTTTTTGTACTCAACACTAAGTGCAGATATAACAGTACTCATCTAAAACCTGCTTCTGCTACAGTCAGATTTCTGTTAAATCATGGACCATTCAGCATATCATTAATGGTCACACAGATTCTTCCAGTTGGCACATTAAACTTGTTTGATGTTTCAATGTTGTTCAATACTCACCACACTGTAGTTTTCATCAGAGGAATTCTTCAGCGGAAGAGGAAGATTCCAAAAAGATTTTTCTTCATCCATTGCTTCCTCACAACCCATACAAATAGTCCTGTGGATGAGCTGTACATCGAATATCTACAAATTCAATTTAAAAAGAAAACAAAATTGTACAAAGGTTATTTTAACTCAATTTTCTGTTCATTTTTCCATACTGATAACAAGCTGATTTTATGAGTAATTTACCTTTGATGCCTCTTCACTGGCCTGAGTCAGAATTTTCTCCAAGTACTCGCCTGCATCTCGCTGTTCATTCACTTGACATATTAAAAAGGCAAATACGACATTAATACAAAACAATAATAATACAGTTTTCTTACGAATAAAATCATGACAGAACATTTTCTAACTGTCATTGTTTTCATTTCAAGATTTACATTCATGGTAAATTTAAAGTACAGCTTCCTTCAGTTCTAGGACAATCCTGGCAAGGCGACATTTTTACTTGTTCTTAGTAACATACCTTTGTCAATACCAAGCTTCTTAGTAACTTCATATGTTTCTCCTGTTCTTTCCTTTAAATTTTCAAACAGGGTATTAAGTTGATGATCAATTGGGTCTTCACAGCGATTTGGACATCTGTTCAAAGAAGCGTTGTCAGAAATTATAAAGGTTAGGCAAACTAAAAAAATTTTTATTTCTCATAGGTTACATGTTGGATATTGTCACCAACCTGCCCACAGCCTCTCTGAAATCTTCAGTCATAAACAGCACCTGCAGCACACTGTTCAGATAACACGTTGATCCCTGGTTTCTCAAGCCATGGTACTCTCTAGCTGTAAGAGATACCTTAGTATTAGACGTCATTAGAGGAAACTTAGTCAATTCGGTCCTTACATGTT